>BGPR01000195.1:627438-724084 GCA_013235015.1 Araneus ventricosus
GAAATTCGGTAAAATACTCTTTTTACACCAAATACAGCAGAGTATGGAATCTGAGTGCTCTGTGAAGGCGTTGGGAAGGACTCGCGGCGATTCGAAGTTGAAGCGGTTAAACCATTTTTTCCCCTACAAGCTCCCGCTTTTGCGCTACTGGCAGCTGCCCGGTTTTCCTGCTCCTCGTGCCGCCCCTGACCTTCTACTCAAGAGGTCACTACAGTAGCACCCCGGGAATCCGAACTTATTGGGGTTGTCCTCTGTTCGGATTCTGGAGAATTCGGATTATCCGGGAAATTCGGTAAAATACTCTTTTTACACCAAATACAGCAGAGTATGGAATCTGAGTGCTCTGTGAAGGCGTACGGAAAGAACACGCGGCGATTCGAAAGTTGAAGTGGCAAACAAGTTGAAGGTAAAAAGAAGATATCTGATTGTGAGTTTGTTTCTACGAATTAAGGTATTGTATTCATTCTTAAAGAGCAATTCGAATACTTCATTACTTCTTTTAAGTTAGGAATACACGTTAGTTTTATTTCTGTTTCGTAATTGTTATTTCCCCTTGATTTTTCAGTAAAAATATTCAGAAAATTAAAAAAAATAACGATGTCCGGATTATCCAAAATTTCGTATTCCAGGGGTTCGGATTCCGGTTTTCTACTGTATGTTCAAAAATTTGGTAGGTCTGGGTCCAATGGGCTGCTCTGCAGAACGTATGGAACGATTTTTGCATCAGACATGGCGCATCACGCAATTTAGCCTATAGTATCTAGCCTATAAGCATTATCATGTTAAAATTACGAAAACCTCAAATATTGGTTATCAAAGAAGTGAAACATCGAACGGCTACTTTATGATTGGAGAAATGATTTATGCACAGTTTACACAGCACACACTGGAGAAATATTTTTTGTGCTGGTACAATTCTCTTTTAAAATAGTTTTGAATATTTTATAAGCGCGGAACCCAATTTGAAGGTTTACAATGCCGGTTACACATTGGTATTTTTGCTGCACCTGCTAAATGCGGTGAGAGTAGTTTTAAAACGCCCGTTTTTGTTTATCGAAATGCACACATTATTCAATATTCATGCAAGTAAAGCGTAATCATTTGTTCGTGCTGCCATCTGTATTCTATAGAAAGAAACAAAGAACGATGCATAAAATAATTATCAAGGCTCTGTCGAACCTTTCTATACATTTGTGTTTTGATAAATAGTCCATTACTCAGATGGAGGTAATTAATGAATACATCTTGCACAGAATAATTAAGTACAAGTGAAATAAATTAACGAGAAATATTAAAAATTAAACTTTGCATTAAACAGAATGGCGCAAAAATGTAGCAACTTCCAATAAAATACAAAATAAAGATATTTAATTACAAAAAAGAAAATACAGAAGAAGTAAACAATAGTGATAACAATATACCTTTTGCGCGCCAATGCAGCAGCATCCAGTGATTGCATCAACAATATTGTCTATAATCAACTAATCAATTAAGATAGAATCAAACTACAAAAATCATTCTTCAATAAAAATTATAATACATTGTTTGATTCTTCTTATTTTATTAGTTGATTATAGACAATATTGTTGTTGCAATCACTGGATGCTGCTGCGTTGTGCTCAAAAAGTATATTGTTATCACTATTGTTTACTTCTTCTGTTTCTTCCGTATTTTCTTTTTTGTAATAGAATAATTAAGAAATTTTAATATGAATTCAGCACGTCAGCAAGAACATCAACGATGAATTAAGTAAGGGGTATTATTAAATATGATGTGTTGGAAATGGTAGAAAAAGGGTCGGACAGTGGTCAGTCAAACCAAAAGAATACTTTCAGGAAAACTATGAATGTAAGTTTGTTTGTCTTTATTAATCTTTTACAAAATTTTCAAATACATGTGATAACATATTATAAATATAGTACTTACGCTTTTGAATTATGGTGTTCACATACAAAAGAAATAACTGACAGACACTCAGACATAATATAAATATGTTTTTTTTCAGGGCTTCATAGAAATCGGTCAGGAATTCGCATGTTTTGATAGCTTCATTACTTTATCGCACTTTCTTAGATAGATAAAGTATATGCGTTGTATTAGGGTGTCCCCAAAAAAAACCATTTACTAAAATATTACACAAGGATAAAAAAAATGAATGCAATGATAAGTTAAAAGACTAAAATCTTATTTGACAGTTTAACAGGAAAAATTTAAAAAAGTAAGTATTCACAGTAGTTAATCGTCCAAATAACTTGTAAAAATCTCAATAACTGTCAAATAATCTCATGTCATCTCTTTAACTACTTCATATTTTGTTCAAAACTGACTTCTTAAAGCAAGGAGTTTTTCCCCTACTTTCTTCAACAGACTGAAACAGATTTTGAGTCTGTTCTTCATTTTTGGTTATCGGTTGACTGAAATCTCACATTAGTTTTGCACTCTGTTCGACTGTGTCATTTACTGTTGTTAATTTCTTCATAAAAGTTTTCGTTTCTCTAAACCTGAAATCTTCTTCCAAGCCTGAGGATTATTTTTCATCGAGGCTCCATCTTGGTTCGTCAAATTTGTTCATGGATAATTCTTGTTCAGGGACTTCGACACATTTACTGCAGTCAGTGACTACAGAGAATGTGTCGAGATTGTCCTAATTAGTGTTGAGAGAAACTGCTCTGGGAGTTTATTGGAAAATACGCGGGGAATTTAACAAAACCAGGTGAATGTATACCATACTTTACTCGGCGACGATGTACGCTTCTGGTAAACAACTAACATATGGCTAAGGTAAAATCCAAAAACTGAATTAAATATGTTTGTTCAAAGATTTGATTTTTGTTAAGGTTCTGTTGAATGCCCAAAAAACGCGGTAGATGCTCCTGTAAACGGTCTGATGCTTTGAGAGTCCGTGAACATGTATGAGAAATATGAACATGGGTTGTCAGCCTTTTAACTTTCAGTAGACATTTGTTGTATTTGACAGAAGAAACAGTAATATTTTATCTATTTTCTAGAAAGTGCCTTACTCTAAAAATAAGAAGATTGGAGCATTCTTAATGAAATGGAAGACTAATGAAAAATGATTTCCCACTGGTGTCCCCGTTTTTCTTGTTTTAAATCATACCACAAAACTGCATGAATTGGTCGGACCGAAGTCATGGTTGATTTTTGATTTGTAATATGGTTAATATGGAACCTGGTTGAAAAATAATCTTCAGACTTGGAAAGAAGATTTCAGGCGCAAAGAAATGAAAACTTTTATCAAGAACTTAATAGCAGTAAATGACGCAGCCGAACAGGGTGCAAAACTAATGTAAGATTTCAGTCAACCGATAACCAAAAATGAAGAACAGACTCAAAATCTATTTCAGTCTATTGAAGAAAGTAAGAAAAAAACTTCTTGCTTTAAGAAGTCAGGTTTGAACGAAATATAAAGTAGTTAAAGAGATGACATGAGATTATTTGGATTTTTACAGGTAATTTGGATGATTAACTATTGTGAGTACTTACTTTTTTTAATGTTACCTATCAAATAAAATGTTAGACTTTTAACTTATCACTGCACTTATTTTTATATCTTGTTTAACATTTTAGTAAATTTTTAATCTGTTATTGTGAACATACAATTACTATCGTATGATATTGCAAAAGAGTAAGAACGCCGAATGCATGCAAATTTTCATCATTTTATGCTTTCCCCCCCAAGTCATAAGTGGTACAATTAATACAATTTGTGTTTATATTTTAAGCAAATATGTCCGTGGGAACAAATATAAACAAGTTTTAATACATTCGTAACCATACAAAATTTCTGAAATATTCTAAAAATTTTGCATTTTAAGAGCTTTATTCAAATTTTAGAGCTTTACAGGCAAACCCTACTGTAAACTTAGAGGGCTGAAACTTCATATACTCTCTATTAGGAACAAATAGAATGGGAAAAACCCTGAGGAGCAATGTTTTTTTAAAATTTGTTTTGAGACCTCCTAGCGTAGTATATAGTAAAAGAGCTTGTAAAAGGCTTTGTAGCAAATTGTATTTCAAAGTAAATTTTTAAAAATCTGTTATAATGAGAGAAAAATTATACGCCATTTTAATTATTCATCCATTGTGCATAATATTTTCTCTGCATAGGTATTTTTTTTAATTAGAAGATGATATAAATTTTTATGATCATTATTTCATAAGTCATAATTAAATAACTAAATTTTCCAGTAAATCGCTGTGAGGTGCACAATGCCTTCTTTCAAAGTAAAACAATGTAGTAGCTTTAGATCCAAAGTCCAAACGATCCGCATTCTAAACACACACACACACACACACACACACACACACACACACACACACACACACACACACACACACACAATATTACGTTACCACACACACACACACACACACACACACACACACACACACACACACACACACACCTTTTATTGTTATCATGTTATTAATTTGAGAGTCACCGAAAATTTACTGCTTCTTCTACAAACGAAACTACGTGGATTCAACCAAGGTTACTTGAGAGATTCAACCACTTCTTTACTTAAGAAAAAACTATAAATTATTTTTAGGAATCCATCATTATAGAAATTACATTTAGGAAGGCCTACACTGGTCGATGTTCTTCTTAAACTCGGCTTATGTCTTTACTTGCCGCAAGCAAAGTAAGAATTTAGTTTTATGAACCAGTTTGCTAGTCAACAGACCTAAATGGGGGGGGGGGCCCCGCAAGTTCACGGATGAGAAGCTGTTAATAATAATAATAATAAAAATGCGTTGTGGTAATTTGTTTTGTTTTTAAACATTTTCACAAAATATTTTTCAAACTCGTAAAAGAAACAATGACGCATTTTGTAAAATAAACTGAAACTTGATTCAAAAGCAAAAAAATAGCAATTTACAAATTCGGAACCATTTTCTCATTCTGAAAAACGAAACTGTTCCCTAAAAAAACTATCTAATTATGTTAAGATAGAAGCTGACTGAAAATTCTTTTTTATTTATTTTCTCAAAACGGACAAGACATCATTTGTTGATTTGTTAGCTTGACTTTGCATGACTTTTTAAACAAGCATGTATAAGGAGGACGGCACCTCAGCACCTTAATTTCCAGTCCGTTTTGAAAACACCTGGATTACCTGTTCTTGTTTTCCTTCATTAGCAATAAATCTATTTAATTCACATGCAGCTATATAATAGGAGAAGGAAATGAAAGGATCTACAGAGTGATTAGGGGCTCCAAAAATACCTTAATTTCCAGTCCGTTTTGAAAACACCTGGGTTACCTGTTCTTGTCTTCCTTTATTAGCAATAAATCTATTTAATTCACTATATAATAAGAGAAGGAAATGAAAGGTTCTATAGAGTGATTAGAGCCTCCACAAATGACCTACACAAAACAAGTGAATCCTTACGAGTGCTACAACATTTGTATCAGCCTGTATTAATTTTAAACAATGCCAATATATATAGGAAAAACGGTACCTGAGATGACTCCTCACTTTCCGTTCTGCCCTTGGGGTTACATAATCTTGTCTTCCCTCATTAGAAGTAACTTTACTTTTCACACATTAGACTATAAAATAGGAAAAGTAAAGGAAACCATCCACACGGAATTAGAGGCTCCACAAATGACCTACACGAAAAGAAGTAAAACTTTCATGACCAAATGGTGCGATATTTGTATCAACCTTTTTCCAGAAGAAAGAAATCTGCAAGCACAGCACCTGTATCACTTATAAAAAGTATAATGCATTTTTATAAATAACTTCTTCAATGCCATCTTTGTCATCTGTACCAACTGTAGAAAAAGTATAATGCATTATTTTAATAAATAACTTCTTTGATGGTATCCTCGTTAAAAATGATTTTATATTTAAAAAATATATAAATCAATATCCTGTGAAGTATTGATTGTTAACCAACGTTTAAATTGTGGATCTTTTTTCTCTTTGTAATTACCTAGTTATTATCCTCTGTATTGTACAGCATCAATTAGTTTTTAATTTGAATACCGTTTTAATATCTTGCGAAACTATTCGAGAAACTCTCTTAAATGCAATGAATATTCTATGGCAGAATATCATTTCCTGTAAAAATTCATTAAAGAATGTAGTCGGATTGATTTCAAGAAAATGTACTACAAGAAAGACCAATGATAAACAGCCTAAACGATAACGCTTCCTATAAACACCAAGACTAATAAAGGATAAATAATTATTTTAGTTCATGCGAGTTGCGAAAAGAAATTATCGAAAGGAATTATATTAATATATCTGTTATTTAGAAAAATACAGTAAAAGATCCATAACAACAAAATTTATGCTTTCTGTACAATTCGTGGCATCGTGTTCTACTTCAAAATTTCATACTTCGGGAAAAACATTCTTCGAAGAGATTACATTCATTGTTATATACCGATTTTGCGTTTATAAGAAAATCTCCGAAAGTATAGAAAAGTTGTCTCCTAAGAAATTAACTTCTTCCGTTCTGATTTCAAATTCAAGTAGTAGATGAAAAATATTTTTTTCATTTTTTTTCCAAATCTACAGAAATTTCATTAATAATTACATATAATTAGAAAATTTTAAAATTAACTTTTAGGTAGGAAATCATTATTAAACCTTTGTCATACATTATGCTCAGATACTTTAGCGACAAACTCAGATAGTTGTTAGTAGACATCAAGTGAAACAAAAATGTTCATAATTTTATTTGTTATTAATTTTAATTCACGAAAGAGTCCCATTTTCATGTACATTTTTGAAGTTGATAAAAACTTTACGCAAGCAAAACCAAAGGGGTAACAAAAATACATAAATAACTTTCGCCTAGGAAACCATTTCTCTTGTTGTATTGGTCCATTTAGATTCCATTCGATTGGTCCATTTCTTCTCCCTCTGGCTGCTCAATAATTGATGCTCCAATGATCTGAATCATGTCTTGTATTGGCGATCTCAAAACTAACACAGACACCCCTCATCTACTATCTTCTCTCATTTACAGCCCACTGCACAATTCTTGATTACAACACCCGCTTTTCGAACTGCAATCCATCGGAATCCGAATCACGTATCTAATTCGAATTTTGACTCGGGTAAACAATTCCAATTAATGTTCTTTAGCCATCTTTACCCTTTCAAAGGAGCAGGCGCAGTGCCCCCTCCAAAATTATATAAGGTGCTAACGGTCCTTTAGTAAATCACTCTCAAATTCCATCCTTCTCCAAAAAGCACCTTCAAACCCAAATCTGAAAATGGTTCAGCGGCATTCTGTCATCTTTGTCCTAGGTTTCGTAGCATTGTCTGTCCTGTGCAGCGAAAATGCTGAAGGAGTTAGGTTGTGTGGAAGACGCCTAGCAGATCTTCTGAACTTCATCTGCGAAAAACACGGCGGATTTCACGCACCTAGAGCTAAGAGAGAAGGTATGTCACTTCATCAATTCTTGAATTATTAGTCTGGAACGAAATAGCTTCCAAAATATGCACATACCGCATACAATTACTTGGAATTAAGGTATCCGACTGATTTAAAATCGTCGTTTTTGATGAATTTATCAAAAAAAAATTATGACCTAATTTTGTAGCCTTTTTAATCAGCTGTTTAAAACTGTCTCACTTTTTATTCTACATGAATTACAATTGAAGCTACAGCTGTTTTATTACCGAACTGCAAACGTTATTTTATGTTGCATGAAAACTTTAAATGTGTTTTCTAGGAAATGATATTTTTGAGGAAAACTGTCGACCGTAACAATGATTTCTCAAAATTTTATTCAAGTATTGATATGAAATTTTCTCAGATTGTTTTCTGTAATATGCTTGATGTTTTCCTCTAAAAACTAAGGTTAATTTTAAAATCAAGTAATATTTTTAAGTGTTTAAATATAAACGAGAAGCATTTTTTTTATGAAAAATTATCAATTTAGAAACTATGTTCAGCTATACCTCAAAATCATTTTGAAGTACAAAAAAGATTTTAGAGCGTAACACAGAGAAATGTCATAAAAATGTACTCCTACAAGGATTTATGTATATTTAGAATATGATTTTGTCCATGGCTATTAGCGTAAGGCAAATATTTTAGTCATTTTTCTATAAATTTCTCAGTTTTTTTTAAAAATATATTATTTTGAAAGCTTAATTTTACAATATTTTCATAGTTTTAAAACATGTGCAGTTGAAAAATAACATAAAAAATATATATAAGTTATTTTTCCAAAAAATATCTCCGAACACAGTCGGATACCTTAAAACGATGTTCTTTGAGCAAGAACCGATGTTCTTTCATCGGGCCCTGGCTTAATGTTTATTCATAATGGCCTGACATTCTAACCGGTGTCAATTAATTGCATCCAAGCCATTATAAGATAAGGAAATTTGAATTTTAGATATCTTAAAATTCAAAAATATTTTTCATGTAAATTTTCTTAGGAAAATATATAGTTCTATTTAAATTAAAATTATATATTTTAACCTTAAAATAAGACTAATAAAATCCTAAATAGGTTCCCATAAATGAATACTTTTTCATAATATTACATCTGTATAAAAGTATCTCATCACTATAAATTTGATTATGTTTATCAAATTATCTTATCTATAATTCTTAGAATTGTATTTGCATCAAGAATATTTCTGTTTTTCATGGAAAAATTAGTTAAAATTCGAAAAAAAAAAATTTAACTAAATCACAGAGAACTCATTTTAACCACTCAAAAGAACATAACGCTAATTTGATTAGATTCTGACGGCCATATCAGCCCTAAGGCACAAAATTTCGAGCACGTTTACACTCCGATAGCATCGAAAGAGTTAATAAAATATTTTCTTTGAAATTTTTTATTATCTTTCAGTTTCAGACCGAAGTTCCAGCAAAAGATCAGTCATTGAGACATTTCGCCCGCTGTCCCGAAGAACACTCAACAATCCAGGCAGTGAAGGAGCTGCCGCCGCCTCAGAAGTTGAAACGACGTCAAGTTTCCGAAGTGGTGTAGTAGACGAATGTTGCAGGAAGCAATGCACTCTCACTACTTTGGCGTCGTATTGTGCCATTTCCCAGCATGTTGGAAATATTGACCTTGGTGAAATGGTTCCACCAGGAAGTGAACAACCAGCAATTTCAGCTGAAGATATAGCAGAATACCAACTTGAACATGTAAGAAAAGGCTTTTCATTTATATTTTTGATTATTTCATTCGCGAATGTGTATGTGGAAATTCAGAGAACAGTTGCTTAGTTTAAATTGGTTATACTAACGTCCCGTTTTGAAGCAATACGATTGCCTTTTTGAGACCCACCTTGTAATTTTGAACCCCAGGCACATGAGGAGAACGACGCCTGAGTTGGCACACCCTCTTCAAACTTCCGCATCACACCAACGGGAAGTCGTTTGGCTCCCTACGTATGATTTAGCAGGCAACAGGCCCGATACACGATGGATCTTCAGTGAAATCGGGTTTCAAACCTGGAGCCCTAATGACCTTAAGCCGACACATTACCATTAAGCCACAGCGGTTCCAGAGAACAGTTGCGTAGCAGTCTTTCAGGATTTATCTGTAAAATATGAACTTCTTATTCCTGTTGTATTGTTTTGTTAAACATGGCTCCATATTTGAATTCTCATAGAGAGATTTAAGAGCAACGTATGATTTGATTCCCTTTGCTTATTCAAGAATTTCGATAAAGATCATTGACCACCGTATATCTTGATATCAGTTCAGTGGTTATGACTCATATTTACTGATCCTACTATGGTTTGGATTGAGGTTGCTTTTCATTGGCTCTCAGCGTCACGTGACTTCGCTTGCTTCTGAATGACGTCATAGGAGCGCGCTTAGTTTGGATTTCGATTTTTTCTTAGCTATTGTATCATGGAAAAACCAAAATTATCTTTTAATTAAGATTATTTTTATATTTCTATAGGGAATTATGAATTCAAGATAAAGATAATTTTGGTTCCTCAATCAAAACCATAGTAGGATCCGTAAATATGCGACGCATAAATGTTTAATAGATCACAAATTGATTATTTCATTTCGATTGATTTCTAACTGTTAAAGCATTCCAAAATCTTTTTGAGTAATTACCACTAACGTACCTAATAATAATATACGGGATTGATTTAAAGTAAACCAACTGTTGTGATAGGAAGCGTATTTCATAAAGAATCAAGTAAAATGTTGTTATCAACGTCTCGTTTTGGAGCTACGCTAAAACTATTTCGTATGGACTTGGTAAATTTGAACAGCGGTCAGATGACGACACTTGAGACGGCAACCCGCTCTCTAAGTTTCAATACGCTTCCTATCAACCAACTGTAGATAGGAGTAACTGTAGATAGAAGTGTGAGGGCAGTTGATTTTGGCAGAATTATCATGCACCAAGCCCTGTATACGGGGGCTATGAAGGAATCATGTTTCGAAATATTCAACTCTCTACCAGGCCACCCTTGCTTAAATTAAAGCAAAGAAAATCTTAGAGCTGAATAATTTATTCCTTTTTGTATTTCAGGACGCGGCTAAAGGAATGACAGACTCATCGGAATCCAACGCCTTTCGACCTGCATACTCCACAGGTTTATTAGCTCATTCCAGTCGTCCCAACTTGGGTCAGTTCATGCGCAACAGGCCCGTCTTTATAGTCATGTCCCAACTGCAAGAAAATGAAGATCGAGCACTTGGAGATTACAGATTTTAAAGACGTTTCAGGAGACTGTTCCACTCATTACATCGGAAAGGACCTAGTTGAGACCTCGAAACAAATCGCAGCAAAAAATTCATTACCGAACTGTGAAAAAAAGTGTAAAATAAACAAATGTTTTTTGGTTTTTTTGTGTTTATTCATTTAGTCATATTATTGAATTGCAAAATATATATTACTTTTTTTAAAAACAAAATGAAGATTTCTTTTATCTAGGCTGTTTTTTGATAAAATTGTCGATTTTGCAGCAAAAAATACTATTTCAGTAGAGCTGATAGGCTGGTAAAACATATTGCTCAAATCTGAATGTGGACTGCTTTATGTACAACTAGCTGATACGCGTTGCTCGGGATAAAAATATTTTCAAGAATCTCGTAGTCCTTCATTCCATTTTCCCCTCCCCATCACTGCTACGGCAACAGTAGAAACTCTTTCATATCTTTTATTCTTTTGCCATTATCCGGACTACAATTCTCTTCTCTTTAGTGTTTTGGTCATTGACTGCAAAAAACCGCATGGTGTTCTTTCTTTTTCTCCTTAGGACCTCTCCCTTCGATAGGAAGTGGGCTCAACAATATTGAGGGAATTTACACACTCATTACGATCATTAAAAATTTGTAAAATTAAATGGAACATCGCGGAAAGAGAGTAATTAACATCATTGTGTTGTGGTGCAAACATATTGAAAGAGGTATATGCTATGAAATAAAAGCTAAATGAAATTTCTGCCTTTATGTTAACATACAAAGAAAACAATATTTTTATCATAACTTTCACAACGGCAAAAATACCGGAATGAAGGATTTCATAAAAAGTTCAATGGTTTGAATTTAATTACAATAACAGAAAGCATTGTTACAAATTGTGTATGAAATAAATTTGAAATGTTTATTAAATTAAGAAAAAGAACACATAACATTTAGATTGAAATTTTTAAAAAGATCATTTCTTCTCTTTGAGATGGTATGTAAATATTCAACGTGCAATATATTTTTCTGAAATTATTGGCGAACACTGAGATAAAACGCCGAAAATTGGCTTCATTTTCGTTATTTAATTAAATATCTTAGGACGTAATTTTTTTTAAGTTTGAAAAAGTAGAATTAATACAGAAACTGACCCCCGAATGGCGTATGCAAATTTCCTTTCAAGATTATTCACCGTTTAGGAGGAATTCTTGCGACAGATAGACGTTACACCTTTTTTCCCCTCCCTCTTTCCTTTTCCTACGATAGATAGGATCCTTGAATGCTTAGCACACTCATTAGGATCAGTTAAAAATTTGTGAAAATTAAACAAAACATCGAGAGAATAATTCACTAACGTCATTGGGTCACTGTGTTACCGTATTAAAAGCTGTAAACGCTACGACAACCGGAAACCGGAAATGAGAAGTCTACTTTGCTGTTTATGCTCAAACAAAACAATATTTTCTTATATTAACTTTAACACTGGCAAAAGCCTACTCGCGAAACAGTAATTGGCCTGAATTTATTTCTATAAGAATAAAATATTTTTAGAAATTCCGTTAAATATATATTTTTAAACGTTAATAACAATCAGACAAAACACTTCATCGCGATGGAATTAACATCATTAAAAAGATAATTTTCTGCTATTTAAAATGTCATAAAAATAATTGTTGTCTTATAAATATTTCCGAAGAAGTTATTGGCAAAACGCGTCTAAACATTAGGCTTAACAGAGGCTAATTTTTGTTATTGAATTAAATATCTTAAGAACTAATTAACTCTGAAAGTTGAAAATAGCACCGTTGATCTAGAAATGTGCTCTAGAATGTCGTGTGCAAATTTCATGTCGCTACGGTACACCGTTTAGGAGGAGTTCTTGTGACCGACACATACATGTATTTTCTGCTTTATATTATAGATTTGTCTATCGTGAATATATCAATAAATAAATATAAAATCTGCATTAATGCTGTCATTACAGAAACGGGTATCGAAATAGACGGGGTAAGTGGGTACCGATTTTACATGACAAATTGATTCTGAGTTTAACCGTTTCCGCTAGCTCTGACCTTCTTCTATTCTACTATTGTAATATATCAAAAGTGTTCGGTGGACTTTACCCTTTAAACTGGTATATGAAATGTTTTGAAACTAATGACTTGTTTTGGCTTAAAAATTAATTTATAAATGTATAGTCACATTAAAAAATATTAACTTCACTGTATACCCCCCGAGCTCGGAACCCAAATGTTCCCTATCAGTTGAATGGGTATACGTGGAAGGAAGTGCATAACGTGCTCCCAGAGTGAGACATGATTGACCTTACATCTGTACTTAAATTTGCTATCCTACCTTACATTTGTCCTTATCCGTTAAATTGTCCTAATCCCCGTGCCGCGTGTCCATTGGAAAACGAGCAAAACGGCTTTCTTGGATGAGTGTAGTTGAACACATATCCTACCGCCACGAGAAAAACCTGAACAGAAAAACCCACGAGAAGAAAACTGAGGGTTGCCTGAAGTAGACGAGTCAAAGAAAGGAGGGAAACGGGTATAAAATCAAACGCAACATTTGCGAAAACAAGCGCACTTCGTTAGGCGAGAAATTCGTTTTCGACCGTAGTAGAAATCGAAACGAGACTTCCGACGGTTCTATCCGCGCCAAATGATATAAAGACTCTTTCCTTCACCCCTAAAATGCAGTGGAATATCCGGTTTCCATAACGACCACCACCGGCATGTCTGATGTCCGGAGTGTTCCTCGTGGCTGTAGGACAATATTGGCCTTAAGGGATATCGATTGGATTTACTAGGCCAAATGGCATAATCGAATGTTGAAAAGATACTTGAATAATGACTAGTTATGTTGTGAGGAACAACACATTACAAAACACTTGACATGAAACTGGCAAGAAAACAAATGTTAGCTTAACATTGGGAAGGATAATAGACAAATAATTAAATTCTGGGTTATATAAAGAGAAGAAATTAAGTTAAAAACATACTCCTGGTTGAGAATAACATACGGAAACCTGTGTACAAAAATATACAGTGTAAGAAGTTCGGAATTCTACTGATGATTTCTTTTATCTATCTATTGAACTATGATGGAACTACTTATCTATGATTTACAAAATATATTGAATCGTTCCCTGGAGCTTTTTTTATTGGTGCTTTTTTCAAGGTTTCTTATAATTTCATTCTTCGACAGAGCTGGTTCCTGGAACAGATGAGAGAAACAGGGAGAATAAGGAATTGTGTCTTGGACTAAGAGGGTAAAGTCCTTTTACGATGGACAGTGCAAAAGAACTGGTATCTCCTTTTGCTGGGTTCCTGAGGAGTTTGAAAAGACCTGCTGGGGGATGTTTATTTTTGACGATGGCTTTGTATGGCAGCCCGAAGCGGTCGGTGGCTCTTGCGCACATGTTCCGGAACGAGTTCCTTTTAGATTTTTTGACCTGTTCCCTTTTCTTGGAAGAGGCTATTTCGATCGCTGTTTCTCTTCCCCTTCTGTTTTGTGGAATCTGCTGTCTAGGGATATTTTTTTCTTGATTTCTAGGCTTTGGTTCCACCAAATGATGCTGATTGAGGTTTTCACTTTCGTGATTCTATAGGCAGCTTTGCAAGCTTTGAATATTTCGAGCTGTAGTTTTTTTATGATGCTGGCGAGTTGAACTGGTGTGATGCATTTTGCGATGGAATGTTGAAAATAAGGGGATGTTGTTCTCAGTTTTTGGATCATTTTATTGTGACCACCATACGCAGTTTTGAACTTAAGGTAGCTGTTTGTTGTTTGATTTATCATGATGCCAATCTTTATACAGGGTGCCTTCGAAAGTTCGTTGTCACCCCAATAATTTATGAACGGCAAGAGCTATAGTCATAAAAGTGGGGTAAAATGCTGGGAAATTTGGGATTTTTAAGAGAACATTTATATCTCCTCGAATATACGTGTTAATTTCACGAACATGTATGCAAGTATTCCGCACAGAAATTAAAACCATCGATGAAAGTTGCACATCATTATCAGTTTTTGTGAAACGGCTTGAGGCAAATCATTTTCGTCTTCATCAATTTCTGGTCGGTCCCCTAAATGTCATCGGGCCCGAACCTTCACTGCAAAATGTGAGTTAAGTCTATTCTTTACATGATTGAAGTTCAAGGACAGTTCGTTTAGCCTTACCGGCGAAATTCGAAAAAATGTGTAAATCCGAATTTGTCCGGATGCTTTTGAACATATACTGTATTTCAATAATTTGAAAAGGGGCAAAGAATTTCCCCGTTTCTCCACGGAAATCGCCTTCTGAACATGAGATCTTGGATTTTATTTAGCCTTAACCATTTTTTTAAACACTTATTTAACTTGACTTTTTTCATGTTTGTAAAGATGGAATTTTGTAATCGATTTTTTACTCATTTCCTGATGTTCTAGAGTTTTGAAGTTTTGTAAACACGTGTGCTGTCAATGACAACATACTATTTTAATATTTTCAGAAGATAATACCAGTTTATCATTAATTAAATTAAATTTTGATTATCTCCTTGGGGCACTGTGTGGCAGTGAGTTTGGGAAAAAGTGATTTCAAGATTAAAAAGTAGAAAATAATTAAAATAAAAAAATTTCTGTTGTTTAGTGCATTAGTAAAAGTGTGTTTACAAAAAATAATTTTTTTAATTTCTTGTATTTATTTATATATTTTGCTTAAGACATAGACAGAATTCAGAGAAACAGAGTTGTCTAACTATAGTTTTCTGAATATTGTCAAACAATTCTACACTATATTTTTACTAGGTACTCTTGTTTTCTACTAATTTGAATGACAAATCTAATTTCCTAATGTTAAAAAAATCTGTACTTCAAATTTAACTATTTTAACAGCTTCTGCGAAATATCTGAAAATGCGTTAAACAAATATAATAATAAAAAATGCGTTGGGGTAATTTGCTTTGTTTTAAACACCAAAATATTTTTCAAACTGATAAAAGAAACAATGACACATTTTGAAAATAACTGAAACTTGATTCAAAGCAAAAAATAGAACTTACAAGACGGAACCATTTCATTCTAAAAACAGAAACTGTTCCCTAAAAAATTATCTAATTATGTTAAGGAAGAAGCTGACTGAAAATTCTTTTTTATTTGTTTTCTCAAAACGGACCAGACATCTTTTGTTGATTTGTTAGCTTGACTTTGCATTTTAACACTCTATGATGACTTTTTAAACAAGCATGTATAAGGAGGACGGCACCTCAGCACCTTAATTTCCAGTCCGTTTTGAAAACACATGGATTACCTTTTCTTGTCTTCCTTCATTAGCAGTAAATCTATTTAATTCACATGTAGCTAAATAATAGGAGAAGGAAATGAAAGGATCGACAGAGTGATTAGGGGCTCAAAAAATACCTTAATTTCCAGTCCGTTTTGAAAACACCTGGGTTACCTGTTCTTGTCTTCCTTCATTAGTAATAAATCTATTTAATGCACATGTAGCTAAATAATAGGAGAAGGAAATGAAAGGATCTACAGAGTGATTAGGGGCTCCACAAATCACCTACACAAAAAGAAGTAAAACTTTCATGACTAAGTGGTGCGATATTTGTATCAACCCTTTTCTAGAAGAAAGAAATCTGCAAGTACAGCATCTGTATCACTAATACAAAAGTATAATGCATTTTTATAAATAACTTATTCAATGCCATCTTCTTCATCTGTACCAACGGCAGAAAAAGTACAATGCATTATTTTAATAAATAACTTCTTTGATGGTATCCTCATTAAAAATGCTTTTATATTAAAAAATATATAAATCAATATCCTGTAAAGTATTGATTGTTAACTAACATTTAAATTGTGGATCTTTTTTCTCTTTGTAGTTACCTAGTTATTATCCTCTGTATTGTAGAGCATCAATTAGTTTTCAATTTGAATACCGTTTTAATATCTTGCGAAACTATTCGAGAAACTCTCTAAAATGCAATGAATATTCTATGGTAGAATAGCATTTCTTGTAAAAATTCATTAAAGAATATAGTCGGATTGATTTCAAGAAAATGTACTACAAGATAGACTAATAATAAACAGCTTAAACGATAACGTTTCCTATAAGCACAAGGACTAATAAAGGGTAACTAATGATTTTATTTCATGTGAGTTGTAAAAAGAAATTATCGAAAGGAATTATATTAATATATCTGTTATTTAGAAAAATACAGTAAAAAATCCATAACGACAAAATTAATGCTTTCTGTACGATTCGTGGCATCGTGTTCTACTACAAAATTTCATACTTCGGGAAAAATATTCTTCGAAGAGATTACATTCATTATTATATACAGATTTTGCGTTTATAAGAAGATCTCCGAAAGCATAGTAAAGTTGTCTCCTAAGAAATTAACTTTTTCTGTTCTTATTTCACATTCAAGTAGTAGATGAAAAACATTTTTTTCATTTTTTTTCCCAAATGTACCGAAACTTCATTAATAATTACATATAATTAGAAAATATTAAAATTAAGTTTTAGGTAAGCTAAGAGAGAAGGTATGTCACTTCATCAATTCGTGAATTGTTAGTGTGGAACGAAATAGCTTCCAAAATATGCACATACCGCATACAATTACTTGGAATTAAAACGATGTTCTTTCTGCAAGAGCCGATGTTCTTTCATCGAGCCTCTGACTTAATGTTTAGTTATAATGGCCTGACATTCTAACCGGTGTCAATTAATTGCATCCAAGCCGTTATAAGATAAGAAAATTTGAATTTTAGATATCTTAAAATTCAAAAAAATATTTTTCACGTAAATTTCCTTGGGAAAATATATAGTTCTATTTAAATTAAAATTAGATCTTTTAACCTTAAAATAAGACTAATAAAATACTAAATAGGTTTTTTTTTTATCAATGAATACTTTTTCATAATTTTACATCTGTATAAAAGTATTTGATCACTATAAATTTGAATATGTTTATCAAATTATCTTATCTATAATTCTTAGAATTGTATTTGCATGAAGAATATTTTTGTTTTTCATGGAAAATTTAGTTAAAACTCGAAAAAAAAATTTAATTAAATCACAGAGAACTCATTATAATTACTCAATAGCTCATAACGCTAATTTGATCAGATTCTGTCTTTATTCTGCCATGTGATAAATCTTAGCATTACCCAAATAACTTTAGTTCATCAGGTATTAATGTAATAAAGTTACCAAAATCTGCACAATTGCATTACTAGGGCAACCTAAATCAATTTTTCAATTTCCGCAAGAAGTAAACTTGTTTTAAAATTAAAATGAGTCGCAATTAATGCTGGATACAAAATAAAAGAATTATTCCTATAAATAAATAAATAATTCAAATAGCATTTCAAAAGCTATCTTTGTTTCCTAAGCCAATATAAATTGTATTGCTAAACGAGCACTGATTTTATTATTCAGTTTCTCCAGCCTCAAGAAACCCAAGTTTTAAACCGTTGACAAAAGATCGCATTAAAAAAGTAACTATGAATAACCACAACACAATTTAGTTTAGTTAATATTAAAGACAATTAAAGCATTTAAAGGTTAGGTTATATTAATGTCCCGTTTTGAAGCAACACGAGGGGTATTTTGGGACAGACCTAGTAATTTTGAGTCGCGGTCAGAATGACGAGGATGAAACCTGAGCTGACGCCCCTCAAAACTTCCGCACCACACTAGCCGGGGAACGCTTGGCTTCTACGTACGATGAAATGTGCAACAGGTCCCAAACACGGCGGATCTTCAGTGAAATCGGGTTTCGAACCTGGAACCCTACAAACCCGTAGCCGCGACATTATTCCTAGGCTACTGAAACGCAACTCAGAGGCAAAACACATCAGAATGGACACATGCAACTATTCAGCTAAGAACAAAAACTGTACAAGTTTTCCATTTTCCAAATTATCGTAAAAAATGTTTTTAGAAGGTCGTTCTTAAACTTGCATTCTTTACGCCTCTAAAAAAGTGCCTCATACAATCTTTTGAAGTTTTCAATGTTTTCATATAATATGACTATACCGTGTAATTTGTATACTTGTTTTACATCCCCTATGCCCTTGAAAATTTTTTATTATGTCAATTTAAGTTTTGTTACACAGAAACCGTGAACAAGAAATAATAGCCGACGAAGAGGAATATAACCAGGGTAAATTTTAAATTCTGTAATTTTCCAAGATTCGTTCTCTTTTCTGATTTATCATTTACACGAACATTTCTTCGTAGATATTATTTCATTTATAAATGTTCTCGTGTAAACAAGCATAGAGGGGTTGGAGCTTTTATAAAAATCTCGATATTAAATTTAAAAAGCATATCGAAGCATTTTGATCTCATAAATTCGGTGTGAGCTTGAATACGCGCACAAAGCGGAATCAAGCATGTTCACTCTTTAATAGAATTATCGACATACGAAATCTCTGGCTAGTATAGACGCCCATATCAGCCCTAAGACACAAAATTTCGAGCACATTTACACGCCCATAGCATCGAAAGAGTTAATAAAATATTTTCATTGAAATTTTCCATCATGTTTCAGTTTCAGACCGAAGTTCCAGCAAAAGATCAGTCATTGAGACATTTCGCCCGCTGTCCCGAAGAACACTCAACAATCCAGGCAGTGAAGGAGCTGCCGCCGCCTCAGAAGTTGAAACGACGTCAAGTTTCCGAAGTGGTGTAGTAGACGAATGTTGCAGGAAGCAATGCACTCTCACTACTTTGGCGTCGTATTGTGCCATTTCCCAGCATGTTGGAAATATTGACCTTGGTGAAATGGTTCCACCAGGAAGTGAACAACCAGCAATTTCAGCTGAAGATATAGCAGAATACCAACTGGAACATGTAAGAACAGGCCTTTCATTTATATTTTAGATTATTTCATTCGCGAATGTTTATGTGGAAATTCAGTCGCTTAGTTTAGTTTAGTTATATTAACGTCCCGTTTTGAAGCAACAAGAATGCGACCCGTCGTTTGAACCGCACGGCTTCGGCCAGGTCGGGCATAACTATGTATCCCTTTTCGAAACTACACTAGGATTAGGTTAGAGGAGATCGAGTCATTTTGAACCGATGTGAAATGGCGAGGAAAACACCTAAACTGGCACCCCATTCTCTAAACTCTCACGTCAAACTAACCTGAGGATGTTGAATAACAAGGATGGATTTAACGTTCACAAAGTCACATAAACAGTGGATCTACGATGGAATCGGTTGTCACGCCTGCAATCATCCGATCTCGAAACCGAGATGTTTTTGCCAGGTCACTAAGGCGAGAAACTCTTTCCAAAAAGTTTCTTCCTCAATATTTAACTGCTTCTTCTTTAGATACAAATGCCAAATCTTCTAAATAAAGTTCTTCCTTTTTCTTTTTGGAAAAATATTATTTCCTGGAAATTTAATGCGATTTGAAAATTTTGCAATTCTTTTTCTTGAGTTAAAAAAGATACATGTCAGTGAAAACTAAACATCAATACTTAGTATAACGGTGAATCTAGAGTATTTAACGGACCATTAAAATTTGATTTACTCCCAAAACTTAAAGATCATTAAGTAGCCATATAAAGACAATTTTTCAATAAACTACGAATCCAGCAAATCCATTTTAGAAGTTCTTGAACTATTTACTGTGGTATCAAATAAGGTCGTGTCACAGAAATAACGGAGTCGCGAATATTTTAAAAATTGTTACTGAATCGATTTCTTTAATACTAACAAAAAAAGCACTGAAAATTGCATCATTTAGAATATTTCTTTAAAACTATTAAATGTCTATTAAATTGAGATTTTTTTCTGATCGTTAAATAGCATTTCAGGGACGCATTTTGTGTTTCTACCGCACGTAATCATCCGATCTTGAAGCGAAAACTCGATCGCGAATTTCTCTCCAAAGAGTTTCTTATACAATATTTTTTTCTCAATTAGATTCAAATACCAACTGCTCGATATAGAGAAAGATTCTATTATTTTCTTCCAATCGTGCATTTCTCCGTCTATGTGAATATCCAATCTCGAAGCCTTTTTCAGTATAAGAAAGTCTTGAATGTAAAAAGCTTAATGAGCTCTTTAGACCAATTTGAAAAAAAAAGATAAGGGAAGGCAAAATCTACATTTGATTATTTATCCCAGAAGACGCATACGCATATTTATGGATCTTACTATGGTTTGGATTGAGGTCGCTTTTCATTGGCTCTCAGCATCATGTGACTTCGCTTGCTTCTGAATGATGTCATAGGAGCTCGCTTAGTTTGGATTTCGATTTTTGTCTCAGCTATTGTATCATGGAAAAACAAAAATTATCTTTTAATTACGATTATTTGGATATTTCTAAAGGGAATGATGAATTCAAGATAAAGATAATTTTGGTTCCTCCATGATACAATAGCTAAGACAAAAATCGAAATCCAAACTAAGCGACCTCCTATGACATCATTCAGAAGCAAGCGAAGTCGCGTGACGCTGAGAGCCAATGAAAAGCGAAATCAATCCAAACCATAGTAGGATCCGTACATATGCGATGCATAAATATTTAATAGATCACAAATTGATTATTTCACTTCGATCTATTTCTAACTGTTAAAGCATTCCAAAATCTTTTTGAGTAACTACCATTAACGTACCTAATACTAATATATGGGATTGATTTAAAGTAAACCAAATGTTGATAGGAAGCGTATTTCACAAAGAATTAAGTAAATTGTTGTTATCAACGTCTCGTTTAGGAGCTACGCTAAAGCTATTTCGTATGGACTTGATAAATTTGAACAGTGATGAGATGACGACACTTGAGCCGGCAACCCGCTTTCCACGCTTTATAAGTGTGAGGACAGTTGATTTTGGCAGATTTATCATGCGTCAAGCCCTGTATACGGGGTTCCATGCAGGAATCAGGTTTCGAACATTCAACTCTCTACCAGGCTACCCTTGCCCTAAAATTAAGAAAAGAAAACTTTAGAGATGAATAATTTATTCATTTTTGTATTTCAGGACGCGGCTAAAGGAATGACAGACTCATCGGAATCTAACGCCATTCGACCTGCATTCTCCTCAGGTTTATTAGCTCATTCCAGTCGTCCCAACTTGGGTCAGTTCATGCGCAACAGGCCCGTCTTTATAGTCATGTCCCAACTGCAAGAAGATGAAGATCGAGCACTTGGAGATTACAGATTTTAAAGACGTTTCAGGAGACTGTTCCACTCATTACATCAGAAAGGACCTAGTTGAGACCTCGAAACAAATCGCAGCAAAAATTTCATAACCGAACTGTGAAAAAAAGTGTAAAATAAACAAATGTTCTTTGTTTTTTGTGTTCATTCATTTAGTCACATTATTGAATTGCAAAATATATATTACTTTTTTTTAAACAAAATGAAGATTTCTTTTATCTAGGTTGTTTTCTGATAAAATCGTCGATTTTACTGCACAAAATACTATTTCAGTAGAGCTGATATGCTGGTAAAACATATTGCTCAAATCTGAATGTGGACTGCTTTATGTACAACTAGCTGATATGCCTGGCGTTGCTCGGGATAAAAATATTTTCAAGAATCTCATAGCAATTCGTACTCCATTTTCCCCTCCCCATCACTGCTACGGCAACAGTAGAAACTCTTTCATATCTTTTATTTTTTATGCCATTATCCGAACTACAATTCTCTTCCCTTTAGTCTTTTTGTCACTGACCGCAAAAAACCGCATGATATTCTTTCTTTTTCTCCTTAGGACCTCCTCCTCCGGCAGGAAGTGGGCTCAACAATATTGAGGGAATTTACACACTCATTACGATCATTAAAAATTTGTAAAATTAAATGGAGCATCGCGGAAAGAGAGTAATTAACATCATTGTGTTGTGGTGCAAACATATTGAAAGAGTTATATGCTATGAAATAAAAGCTAAATAAAATTTCCGGCTTTCTGTTAACATTCAAAGAAAATAATATTTTTATCATAACTTTCACAACGGCAAAAATATCGGAATAAAGGATTTCATAAAAAGTTCAATGGTTTCAATATCATTACAATAACAGAAAACATTGTTACAAATTGTGTATGAAATAAATTTGAAATGTTTATTAAATTCAGAAAAAGAACGAAGAACATTTAAATTGAAATCATTAAAAAGATAATTTCTGCATTTTGAGATGCTATGTAAATAATCCACGTGCAATATATTTTTCTGAAATTATTGGCGAAAACTGAGATAAAACGCCGAAAATTGGTTTAATTTTCGTTATTTAATTAAATATCTTAGGAAGTAATTTTTTTAAAGTTTGAAAAAGTAGCAGCATCCAGGAACGGACCCCCGATTGGCATGTGCAAATTTCCTATCAAGATTATTCACCGTTTAGGAGGAGTTCATGCGATAGATAGACCTTACATTTTTTTCCTCCTCCCTTTTTCCTTTTCCTACGATAGGAACCGGACTAAGTAGCCATCAATGCTTAGCACACACTCATTAGGATCAGTTAAAAATTTGTGAAAATTAAATAAAACATCGAGAGAATAATTCACTAACGTCATTGGATCACTGTGTAACCGTATTAAAAGCTGTAAATGCTACGACAACCGGAAACCGGAAGTGAGAAGTCTACTCTGTTGTTTATGGTCAACGAAAACAATATTTTCTTATATTAACTTTAACACTGGCAAAAGCCCGCTCGCGAAAAAGTAAATTGGCTTGAATTTATTTCTATAAGATTAAAATTATTGTTAGAAATTCCGTTAAACATAGATTTTTAAACCTTAATAACAATCAGAGAAAACACTTCATCGCAATGGAATTAATATCATTAAAAAGATAATTTTCTGCTCTTTAAAATGTCATAAAAATAATTGTTGTCTAATAAATATTTCCGAAGAAGTCATTGGCAAAAAACGTCTAAGCATTAGGCTTAACAGAGGCTAATTTTTTATATTTAATTAAATATCTTAAGAACTAATTAACTCTGAAAGTTGAAAATAGCACCGTTGACCTAGAAATGTGCTCTAGATTGTCGTGTGCAAATTTCATGTCGCTACATTACACCGTTTAGGAGGAGTTCTTGCGACCGACAGATACATGTATTTTCTGCTTTATATTATAAATTTGTCTGTCGTGAAAACAGGTATAAATAAATATAAAATCTGCATTAAGGCTGTCATTACATAAACGGGTATCGAAATAGACGGGGTAAGTGGGTACCGATTTTACATGACAAATTGATTCTCAGTTTAAACGTTTCCGCTAGCTCTGATCTTCCTCTTTTCTACTAATGTAATATATCAAAAATGTTCAGTGGACTTTACCCTTTAAACAGGTATATGAAATGTTTTGAAACTAATCACTTGTTTAGGCTTAAAAATTAATTTATAAATGTATAGTCACATTAAAAAACATTAACTTCCCTGTATACCCCCCTAGCTCGGAACCCAAATGTTCCCTATCAGTTGAATGGGTATACGTGGAAGGATGTGCATACCGTGCTCTCGGAAGGAGACATGATTGATCTCACATCTGTCCTTAAATCTGCTATCCTATTCTACATTTTTCCTTATCCGTTAAATCGTCCTAACCTCCGTGCCACGTGTCCATCGGAAAACGAGCAAAAGGGCTTTCTTGGATGAGTGTAGTTGAACACATAACCTACCGCCACGAGAAAAACCCTGAACAGAAAAACCCACGAGAAGAAAACTGAGGTTTGTCTGAAGTAGACGAGTCAAAGAAAGGAGGGAAACGGGTATAAAATCAAACGCAACATTTAACAAACTAAGCGCTCTTCCTAAGTTTTCGATCGAAGTACTAAGTGTAATGAGACTTCCGCCGGTTCTATATGAGCCAAATAAAATAAAGTCCTTTCCTTCACCCCTAAAATGCAGTGGAATATCCGGTTTCCATAACGACCACCACCGGTATGTCTGATGTCCAGAGTTTTTCTCGTGGCTGTGGGACAGTATTGGCCTTAAAGGATATCGATTGGATTTACTAGGCCAAATGGCATAATCGAATGTTGCAAAGATACTTGAATAATGACTAGTTATGTTATGAGGAATAATACATTACAAAATACTTGACGTGAAACTGGCAAGAAAACAAATGGTATCTTAACATTGGGAAGGATAATAGACAAGTAATAAAATTATGGGTTATATCAAAAGAAGAAATTAGGAAAAAAATTACTTCTGGTTGAGAAAAACATACGGAAACCTGTGTACAAAAATATACAGTGTAAGAGGTTCGGAATTCTACTGATGATTTCTTTTATCTATCTATTGAACTATGATGGAACTACTTATCTATGATTGAGAAAATCTATTGAATCATACCCTAGATCTTTTTTTATTGGTGCTTTTTTCAAGGTTTCTTATCATTTCATTCTTGGACCTATCTGGTTCCTGGAACAGATGATCGAAACAGGGAGAATAAGGAATTTTGTCTTGGACTGGAGATTAAAGTCCTTTTAGGATGGACAATGTAAAAGAACTGGTATCTCCTTCTGCTGGGTTCTTGAGGAGTTTGAAAAGACCTGCAGGGGGATGTCTATTTTTGACGATGGCTTTGTATGGCACCCCGAAGCTGTCGGTGGCTCTTGCGCACATGTTCCGGAACGAGTTCCTTTTGGATTTTTTGAGCTGTGCCCTTTTCTTGGAAAACGCTATTTTAATCGCTGTTTCTCTTCTCCTTCTGTTTTATGGAATCTGCTGTCTAGGGATTTTTTTTTTCTTGATTTCGAGGCTCTGATTCCACCAAAAGATGCTGATTGCGGTTTTCACTTTCGTGATTCTATAGGCAGCTTTGCAAGCTTTGAATATTTCGAGCTGTAGTTTTTCTATGATGATGGCGAGTTGATCTGGAGTGATGCATTTTGCGATGGAATGTTGAAGATAAGGGGATGTTGTTCTCAGTTTTTGGATCATTTTATTGTAGCCACCATACGCAGTTTTAAACTTATGGTAGCTGTCTGTTGCTTGATTTATAATGATATCAATCTTTATACAGGGTATCTTCTACAGTTAGTTGTCACCCCAATAATTTCTGAACGGCAAGAGCTATAGTCATAAAAATGGGGTAAAATGCTGGGAAATTTGGGATTTTTAAGAGAACACTTATATCTCCTCGAATATACGTGTTAATTTCTCAAACATGTATGCAACTATCCGCACAGAAATTAAAACCATCGATGAAAGCTGCAAATCATTATCAGTTTTTGTGAAATGGCTTGAGGCCAAATCATTTTCGTCTTCATCAATTTCTGGTCGGTCCCCTAAATGTCATCGTGCCCGAACCTTCACTGCAAAATGTGTGTTAAGTCTATTCTTGACATGATTGAAGTTCAAGGACATTTCGTTTAGCCTTACTGGCGAAATTCGAAAAAATGTGTAAATCCGAATTTGTCCGGATGCTTTTGAACATGTACTGTATTTCAATAATTTGAAAAGGGGCAAAGAATTTTCCCGTTTCTCCACGGAAATCGCCTTCTGAACATGAGATCTTGGATTTTATTTAGCCTTAACCATTTTTTTAAACACTTATTTAACTTGACTTATTTCATGTTTGTAAAGATGGAATTTTGTAATCGATTTTTTACTCATTTCCTGATGTTCTAGAGTTTTGAAGTTTTGTAAACACGTGTGCTCTCAATGACAACATACTATTTCAATATTTTCAGAAGATAATACCAGTTTATCATTAATTAAATTAAATTTTGATTATCTGCTTGGGGCACTGTGTGGCAGTGAGTTTGGGAAAAAGTGATTTCAAGATTAAAAAGTAGAAAATAATTAAAATAAAAAAAATTTCTGTTGTTTAGTGCATTAGTAAGAGTGTGTTTACAAAAAATAATTTTTTTAATTTCTTGTATTTATTTATATATTTTGCTTAAGACATAGACAGAATTCAGAGAAGCAGAGTTGTCGAACTGTAGTTTTCTGAATATTTTCAAACAATTTTGCACTATATTTTTACTTGGCATTCTTGTTTTCTACTAATTTGGATGACAAATCTAATTTCCTAATGTTAAAAAAATCTGTACTTCAAATTTAACTATTTTAACAGCTTCAGCGAAATATCTGAAAATACCGTTAAACAATAATAATAATAATAATGCGTTGTGGTAATTTGTTTTGTTTTTAAACATTTTCACAAAATATTTTTTAAACTGGTAAAAGAAACAATGACACATTTTGTAAAATAAACTGAAACTTGATTCAAAAGCAAAAAAATAGCAACTTACAAATGCGGAACCTTTTTCTCATTCTAAAAACGAAACTGTTCCCTAAAAAAATATCTAATTATGTTAAGAAAGAAGCTGACTGAAAATTCTTTTTTATTTATTTTCCCAAAACGGACAACACATCTTTTGTTGATTTCTTTGCTTGACTTTGCATTTTAACACTCTGTGATGACTTTTCAAATAAGCATGTATAAGGCACCTCAGCACCTTAATTTCCAGTCCGTTTTGAAAACACCGAGATTACCTGTTCTTGCCTTCCTTCATTAGCAATGAATCTATTAATTCACATGTAGCTATATAGAAGGAGAAGGAAACAAAAGGATCTACAGAGTGATAAGAGTCTCCACAAATGACCTACACTAAAGAAGTGAATCCTTATGATTGGTACAACATTTGTATCAGTCTGTATTAATTTTAAACAGTGCCCATATATATAGGGGAAACGGTACATAACCTGAGTCCTCACTTTTCGTTCTGCCCTTGGGGTTACATAATCTTGTCTTCCCTCATTAGAAGTAACTTTACTTTTCACACATTAGGCTATAAAATAGGAAAAGCAAAGTAAACCATCCACACCGAATTAGAGGCACCAAAAATGACCTACACAAAAAGAAGTAAAACTTTCATGACTAAGTGGTGTGATATTTGTATCAACCCTTTTCCAGAAGAAAGAAATCTTCAAGTACAGCATCTGTATCACAAATAAAAAAGTATAATGCATTTTTATATATAACTTCTTCAATGCCATCTTCGTCATCTGTACCAACTATAGAAAAAGTATAATGCATTATTTTAATAAATAACTTCTTTGATGACTTCTTTGAATAATTGACTACTCATCATTAAAAATGCTTTTATATTAAAAAATATATAAATCAATATCCTGTAAAGTATTGATTGTTAACTAACATTTAAATTGCGGATCTTTTTTCTCTTTGTAGTTACCTAGTTATTATCCTCTGTAATGTAGAGCATCAATTAGTGTTTAATTTGAATACCGTTTTTATATCTTGCGAAACTATTCGAGAAACTCTCTAAAATGCAATGAATATTATATGGCAGAATATCATTTCCTGTAAAAATTCATTAAAGAATGTAGTCGGATTGATTTCAAGAAAATGTACTACAAGATAGACTAATAATAAACAGCTTAAAAGATAACGTTTCCTATAAGCACAAGGACTAATAAAGGGCAACTAATGATTTTAGTTCATGTGAGTTGTAAAAAGAAATTATCGAAAGGAATTATATTAATATATCTGTTATTTAGAAAAATACAGTAAAAAATCCATAACGACAAAATTAATGCTTTCTGTACGATTCGTGGCATCGTGTTCTACTACAAAATTTCATACTTCGGGAAAAATATTCTTCGAAGAGATTACATTCATTATTATATACAGATTTTGCGTTTATAAGAAGATCTCCGAAAGCATAGCAAAGTTGTCTCCTAAGAAATTAACTTTTTCTGTTCTTATTTCACATTCAAGTAGTAGATGAAAAATATTTTTTTCATTTTTTTTCCCAAATGTACCGAAACTTCATTAATAATTACATATAATTAGAAAATATTAAAATTAAGTTTTAGGTAGGAAATCATTATTAAACCTTTGTCATACATTATGCTCAGATACTTCAGCGACAAACACAGAGAGTTGTTAGTAGACATCAAGTGAAACAAAAATGTTCATAATTTTATTTGTTATTACTTTTAAACCACGAAAAAGTGCCATTTTCATGTACATTTTTGAAGTTGATAAAAACTTTACCCAAGCAAAACCAAAGGATAACAAAAATACCTAAATAGCTTTCGCCTAAGAAACCATTTCTCTTGTTCTATTGATCCATTTAGATTCCATTAGATTGGTCCATTTATTCTTCCTCTGGCTGCTCAATAATTGATGCTCCAATGATCTGAATCATGTCGTGTATTGGCGGTCTCAAAACTAACACAGACACCCATCATCTGCTATCTTCTCTCATTTACAGCTCACTGCACAATTCTTGATTACAACACCCGCTTTTCGAACTGCAATCCATCGGGATCCGAATCACGTATCTAATTCGAATTTTGACTCGGGTAAACAATTCCAATTAATGTTCTTTAGCCTTCTTTACCCTTTCAGAGGAGCAGACGCAGTGCCCTCTCTAGAATTATATAAGGTGATAACGGTCCTTTAGCAAATCACTCTCAAATTCCATCCTCCTCCAAAAAGCACCTTCAAACCCAAATCTGAGAATGGTTCTGCGGCATTCTGTCATCTTTGTCCTAGGTTTCGTAGCATTGTCTGTCCTGTGCAGCGAAAATGCTGAAGGGGTTAGGATGTGTGGAAGACGCCTAGCAGATCTTCTCAACGTCATCTGCGAAAAACACGGCGGATTTCACGCACCTAGAGCTAAGAGAGAAGGTATGTCACTTCATCAGTTCGTGAATTGTTAGTGTGGAACGAAATAGCTTCCAAAATATGCACATACCGCATACAATTACTTGCAATTAAGGTATAAGACTGGTTTAAAATCGTCGTTTTTGATGAATTTATCATAAAAATTTTATGACTTAATTTTGTACCCATTTTAATCAGCTTTCTAAAGCTGTCTCACTTTTTATTCTACGTGAATTACAATTGAAATTACAGCTGTTTCATTACCGAACTTCAAGCGTTATTTTATGTTGCATGAAAACTTTAAATGTGTTTTCTGGGAAATGATATTTTTGTAATTTTGTTTGTCTGTCGACCGTAACAACGATTTCTCAAAACGTTATTTAAGTATTGATATGAAATTTTGAGAGATTGTTTTCTGTTATATGCTTGATGTTTTCCTCTGAAAACTAAGGCCAATTTTAAAATCAAGTAATATTTTTAAGTGTTTAAATATAAACGAAAAGCATTTTTTTATGAAAAATTACCAGTTTGGTAACTATGTTCAGCTATATCTCAAAATTATTTTGAAGTACAAGAAAGATTTTAGAGCATAACACAGATAACTGTCATAAAAATGTACACCTACAAGGATTTATGTATATTTAGAATACGATTTTGTCCATGACTGTTAGCGTAAGGCAAATATTTTAGTCATTTTTCTATAAATTTCTCAGTTTTTTTTTAAAAATATTATTTTGAAAGCTTAATTTTACATATTTTCATAGTTTTAAAACATATGCAGTTGAAAAATAACATAATATATATATATTAGTTATTTTTCCAAAAAATATCTCCGAACACAGTCGGATACCTTAAAACGTTCTTTCATCGAGCCTCTGACTTAATGTTTAGTTATAATGCCCTGACACTCTAACCGGTGTCAATTAATTGCATTCAAGCCATTATAAGATAAGAACATTTGAATTTTAGATACCTTAAAATTCAAAAAAATATTTCTCATGTAAATTTTCTTAGGAAAATAATTAGTCCTATTTAAATTAAAATTAGATCTTTTATCCTTAAAATAAGACTAATAAAATACTAAATAGGTTTTTATCAATGAATACTTTTTCATAATTTTACATCTGTATAAAAATATATCATTACTATAAATTTGAATATGTTTATCAAATTATCTTATCTATAATTCTTAGAATTGTATTTGCATTAAGAATATTTCTGTTTTTCATGGAAAAATTAGTTAAAACTCGAGAAAGAAAAAAAAAATAAACTAAATTACGGAGAATTTATTTTAACTACTCAAAAGAGCATAACTCTAATTTGATTAGATTCTGTCTTTATTTTCCCATACAATAAATCTTATCAGTATCCAAATAACTTTCGTCCATCAGGCATTAATGCAATAAAGTTTCCAAAAACCGCACAATTGCATTAAAAGAGCAACCTCAATCAATTTTTCAATTTCTTCAAGTAGTAAACTTGTTTTAAAATTAAAATGAGTCACAATTAATGCTGGGGACAAAAAAGAATTATACCTATAAATAAATAAATAATTCAAATAGAATCTGAAAAGCCATCTTTGTTTTCTAAGCCAATACAAATTGTATTGCTAAACGAGAACTAATTTTATTATTCAGTTTTTCCAGCCTCAAGAAACCACAGTTTTAAACCGTTCGCAAAAGATCGCATTAAAAAAAGTAACTGTGAATAATCACAACACAATTTAGTTTAGTTAATATTAAAGACAATTAAAGCATTTAAAGCAACACGAGGGCTATTTTGGGACGGACCTCGTAATTTTGAGTCGCGGTCAGATGACGAGGATGAAACCTGAACTGGCACCCCCCCCCAAACTTCCGCACCACACTAGCCGCAGAACGTTTGGCTTCTACGTACGATGAAATGTGCAACAGGTCCCAAACACGGCGGATCTTCAGTGAAATCGGGTTTCGAACCTGGATCCTTACAAACCCGTAGCCGAGACCTTATCCCTAGGCTACTGAACAGCAACTCAGAGGCAAAAGACATTAGAATGGACACATGCAACTATTCAGCTACAAACAAAAACTGTACAACTTTTCCATTTTCCAAAATATCGTCAAAAAATGTTTTTTTAAGGTTGTTCTTAAACTTGCATTCTTTACGCCTCTAAAAAAGTGCCTCATAAAATCTTTTGAAGTTTTCAATGCTTTCATATAATATGACTATACTGTGTAACTGGTATACATGTTTTACATCCCCTCTGCCCTTGAAAATTTTTCATTATGTCAATTAAAGTTTTGTTACAGAGAGACCGTGAACAATAAATAATTTTGCCGACAAAGAGGAAAATAACCACGGTAAATTTTAAATTGTGTAATTTTTTAAGATTCGTTCTCTTTTCTGATTTATCATTTACACAAAAACTTCTTCGCAGATATTATTTAATTTATAAAACTTCTTGTGTAAAGAAGCATGGTGGGGTTCGAACGTTTATAAAAATTTCGATATCAAATTTTAAAATTTCAAAAGCATATCGGAGCATTTTGACCTCATAAATACTGTGTGAGCTTGAATACGCTCACAAAGCAGAATCAAGCATGTTTACTCTTTCATAGAAGTACAGACATACGAAATCTCTGGCGAGTATAGATGCCCATATCAGCCCTAAGACACGAAATTTCGAGAACGCTTACACGCCCATAGCTTCGAAAGAGTTAATAAAATATTTTCATTGAAATTTTTCATTATCTTTCAGTTTCAGACCGAAGTTCCAGCAAAAGATCAGTTATTGAGACATTTCGCCCGCTGTCCCGAAGAACTCTCAACAATCCAGGCAGTGAAGGAGCTGCCGCCGCTTCAGAAGTTGAAATGACGTCAAATTTCCGCAGTGGTGTAGTAGACGAATGTTGCAGGAAGCAATGCACTCTCACTACTTTGGCGTCGTACTGTGCCATTTCCCAGCACGTTGGAAATATTGACCTTGATGAAATGGTTCCACCAGGAAGTGAACCAGCAATTTCAGCTGAAGATATAGCAGAATACCAACTTGAACATGTAAGAAAAGGCTTTTCATTTATATTTTAGATTATTTCATTAGCGAAAGTTTATGTGGAAATTCAGTCGCTTAGTTTAGTTTAGTTATATTAACGTCCTGTTTTGAAGCAACACGATTGCTATTTTGAGACCGACCTCGTAATCTTGAACCCCGGGTACATGACGAGGACGACGTCTGAGTTGGCACACCCTCTTCAAACTTCCGCACCACACCAACGGGAAGTCGTTTGGCTCCCTACATATGATTTATCAGGCAACAGGCCCAATACACGACGGATCTTCAGAGGAATTGAGTTTCGAACCTGGAAACACTCCGGCCCCGAAGCCGGCACCTTACCATTAGGCCACCGCGGTTCCAGAGAAGAATCGCATGGCAGTCTGTCAGGATTTATCTGTAAAATATGAACTTCTTATTCCTGTCATATTATTTTGTTAAACATGGCTCCATATTTGCATTCTCATAGCGAGATTTAAGAACAACGTATGATTTGATTCCCTTTGCTTATTCAAGAATTTCGATAAAGATCATTGACCACCGTATGTCTTGATATCAGTTCAGTGGTTATGACGCATATTTACTGATCCTACTATGGTTTGGATTGAGGTTGCTTTTCATTGGCTCTCAGCGTCACGTGACTTCGCTTGCTTCTCAATTATGTCATAGGAGAGCGCTTAGTTTGGATTTCAATTTTTGTCTTGGCTATTGTATCATGGAGAAACGAAAATTATCTTTATCTTGAATTCATCATTCCCTTTAGAAGTATCCAAATAATCGTAATTAAAAGATAATTTTCCATGATACAATAGCTAAGACAAAAATCGAAATCCAAACTAAGCGCGCTCCTATGACATCATTCAGAAGCAAGCGAAGTCACGTGACGCTGAGAGCCAATGAAAAGCGATCTCAATCCAAACCATAGTAGGATCCGCAAATATGCGACGCATAAATGTTTAATAGATCACAAATTGATTATTTCATTTCGATTTATTGCTAACTATTAAAGCATTCCAAAATCTTTTTAAGTAATTACCACTAACGTACCTAATACTAATATACGGGATTGATTTAAAGTAAACCAACTGTTGATAGGAAGCCTATTTCACGAAGAATCAAATAAATTGTTATCAACGTCTCGTTTTGGAGTTACGCTAAAGCTATTTCGTATGGACTTGGTAAATTTGAACAGCGATCAGATGACGACACTTGAGCCAGCAAATCGGTCTCCAAGTCTCCATACCTTTCTTATCAATCAACTGTTGATAGGAAGCGTATTTCACAAAGAATCAAGTAAATTGTTGTTATCAATGCCTCGTTTTGGAGCTACGCTAAAGCTATTTCGGATGGACTTGGTAAATTTGAACAGTGATCAGATGACGACACTTGAGGCGGCAACCCGCTCTCCACGCTTTATAAGTGTGAGGACAGTTGATTTTGGCAGATTTATCATGCATCAAGCCCTGTATACGGGGTCAATGAAGGAATCAGGTTTCGAACATTCAACTCTCTACCAGGCCACCCTTGCCCTAAAATTAAGAAAAGAAAACCTTAGAGATGAATAATTTATTCATTTTTGTATTTCAGGGTGCGGCTAAAGGAATGACAGACTCATCGGAATCCAACGCCATTCGACCTGCACTCTCCACAGGTTTACTAGCTCATTCCAGTCGTCCCAACTTGGGTCAGTTCATGCGAAACAGGCCCGTCTTTATAGTCATGTCCCAACTGCAAGAAGATGAAAATCGAGCACTTGGAGATTATAGATTTTAAAGACGTTTCAGGAGACTGTTCCACTCATTACATCAGAAATGACCTAGTTGAGACCTCTAAACAAATCGCAGCAAAAAATTCATTACCGAACTGTGAAAAAAAATGTAAAATAAACAAATGTTCTTTGTTTTTTTCGTGTTCATGCATTTAGTCATATTATTGAATTGCAAAATATGTATTATTTTTTTTTTAACAAAATGAAGATTTCTTTTATCTAGGCTGCTTTCTGATAAAATTGTCGATTTTACTGCATAAAATACTATTTCAGTATAGCTGATAGACTGGTAAAACATATTGTTCAAATCTGAATGTGGACTGCTTTATGTACAACTAGCTGATTTGCCCGGCGTTGCTCGGGATAAAAATATTTTCAAGAATCTCGTAGTCCTTCGTACTCCATTTTCCCCTCCCCATCATTGATACGGCAACAGTAGAAACTCTTTCATATCTTTTATTTTTTTGCCATTATCCGGACTACAATTCTCTTCTCTTTAGTCTTTTTGTCACTGACCGCAAAAAACCGCATGATGTTCTTTCTTTTTCTCCTTAGGACCTCCCCCTCCGGCAGGAAGTGGGCTCAACAATATTGAGGGAATTTACACACTCATTATGATCATTAAAAATTTGTAAAATTAAATGAAGCATCGCGGAAAGAGAGTAATTAACATCATTGTGTTGTGGTGCATACATATTGAAAGAGGTATATGCTATGAAATAAAAGCTAAATAAAATTTCTGCCTTTCTGTTAACATTCAAAGAAAATAATATTTTTATCATAACTTTCACAACGGCAAAAATACCGGAATGAATTATTTCATAAAAAGTTCAATGGTTTGAATTTAATTATAATAACAGAAAGCATTGTTACAAATTGTGTATGAGATAAATTTGAAATGTTTATTAAATTAAGAAAAAGAACACATAACATTTAAATTGAAATCATTAAAACGATAATTTTTGCTCTTTGAGATGGTATGTAAATAATCTACGTGCAATATATTTTTCTGAAATTATTGGCGAAAAACTGAGATAAAACGCCGAAAATTGGCTTAATTTTCGTTATTTAATTAGATATCTTAGGAAGTAATTTTTTTTAAAGTTTGAAAAAGTAGAATTAATCCAGGAACGGACCCCCGATTGGCATGTGCAAATTTCCTATCAAGATTATTCACCGTTTAGAAGGAGTTCTTGCGACAGATAGACCTTACATCTTTTTTTCCCTCCCTCCTTCCTTCTCCTACAATAGGAACTGGACTAAGTAGCCTTGAATGCTTAGCACACACTCATTAGGATCAGTTAAAAATTTGTGAAAATTAAACAAAACATCGAGAGAATAATTCACTAACGTCATTGGGTCACTGTGTTACCGTATTAAAAGCTGTAAACGCTACGACAACCGGAAACCGGAAATGAGAAGTCTACTTTGTTGTTTATGCTCAAACAAAACAATATTTTCTTATATTAACTTTAACACTGGCAAAAGCCAGCTCGCGAAACAGTAAATTGGCCTGAATTTATTTCTATAAGAATAAAATATTTTTAGAAATTCCGTTAAATATATATTTTTAAACGTTAATAACAATCAGAGAAAACACTTCGTCGCAATGGAATTAATATCATTAAAAAGATAATGTTCTGGTCTTTAAAATGCCATAAAAATAATTGCTGTCTATTAAATATTTCCGAAGTTATTGGCAAAATCGTCTAAGCATTAGGCTTAACAGCGGCTAATTTTCGTTATTTAATTAAATATCTTAAGAACTAATTAACTATGAAAGTTGAAAAATAGCACCGTTGACCTAGAAATGTGCTCTAGAATGTCGTGTGCAATTTCATGTCGCTACGGTACACCGTTTAGGAGGAGTTCTTGCGACCGACAGACCGACCGACAGATACATGTATTTTTTGCTTTATATTATAGATTTGTCTATCGTGAAAACAGGAAAAATTAATATAAAATCTGCATTAAGGCTGTCATTACAGAAACGGGTATCGAAATAGACGGGGTAAGTGAGTACCGATTTTACATGACAAATTGATTCTCAGTTTAAACGTTTCCGCTAGCTCTGATCTTCCTCTTTTCTACTAATGTAATATATCAAAAATGTTCAGTGGACTTTACCGTTTAAACTGGTATATGAAACGTTTTGAAGCTAATCACTTGTTTAGGCTTTAAAAGTAATTTATAAATGTATAGTCACATTAAAAAACATTAACTTCACTGTATACCCCCCGGGCTCGGAACCCAAGGGATTCCCTGTCAGTTGAATGGGTATACGTGGAAGGAAGTGCATACTGTCCTCCCGGAAGGATACATGATTGACCTAACAGCTGTGCTTAAATCTGCTATCCGACCTTACATTTGTCTTTATCCGTTAAATCATCCTAACCCCCGTGCCACGTGTCCATTGAAAAACGAACAAAAGGGCTTTCTTGGATGAGTGTAGTTGAACATATATCCTACCGCCACGAGAAAAACCCTGAACAGAAAAACCCACGAGAAGAAACCTAAGGGTTGCCGAATGTAAATCCGAATTTGTCCGGATACTTTTGAACATATACTGTATTTCAGTAATTTGAAAAGGGGCAAAGAATTTCCCCGTTTCTCCACGGAAATCGCCGTCTGAATATGCGATCTTGGATTTTATTTAGCCTTAATTTGAAAGCTAATCATGTCTTTAAAATTCTCGAAAATGTGCTGGTTTCCTAAAAATATTTAATTTAGTTTTTATGACAATGCCATGTATTTCACTAAATATATATGATTTTTTTATCTCGTCATTAGTTTGAAAGCAATTATCATTTTTTTAAAACTTCGTTCCTTAAGTTTAATAAGAGATATAATAAAAACAGTTAGTGATGAAAGCAATGATAACATTCACATCATGCTGTCGTAATTTAAAGCTGAAATAACACATATAGTACAGCTCCGTTTATAAGTTTTTCACTTATACGTCGTTTCATCACAGTCCCGATTCATTCGTATTCATTGTAATGATAAAGTGCTTCGTTTATACGACACAAAGCTTCGGTTATACGCTGTTTTCCCCCGTTCTAAAATGTGAAAATTTTCCCCCTTTCTAGTATTTGAACTGTGATAAAGGCACCTTGACTTCAAAATTAATCACAATTTATGAATTAATAGAAGGCAAACTGTCTGGTGCTAATTTAAGCGATGATGAAGTTAATCCACCTTTCTTTAAAGACGCGATGGACTCCATTGAAAAACTTCGAACTTATTTCTTTTATAAAAATAATAGTAAAAAAACATTTAATGAACTTAATTCGTTTCTAATGTTGTACTTAATATTCACAGACAAACAACACGTCACGCTTATGTTTTTTCTTAAGTTAAAAAAAATTGCCCGGTACAGAGGTATATTTACGGATCCTACTATGGTTTGGATTGAGGTCGCTTTTCATTAGCTCTCAGCGTCACGTGACTTCGCTTGCTTCTGAATGATGTCATAGGAACGCGCTTAGTTTGGATTTCGATTTTTGTCTTATTGTCTATTGTATCATGGAAAAACTAAAATTATCTTTTAATTACGATTATTTGGATATTTCTAAAGCGAATGATGAATTCAAGATAAAGATAATTTTGGTTTCTCCATGATACAATAGCTAAGACAAAAATCGAACTATGAAATCATTCAGAAGCAAGTGAAGACACGTGACGCTGAGAGCCAATGAAAAGCGACCTCAATCCAAACCATAGTAGGATCCGTAAATATGCGGTACGCACTTGCAATGCCGAAGGCAGGAATCTTCCCAAGTCCGTGGGCATGCGCAGTTTGAAAGGAGCCAGCTGCCGGCAACGGCTAGTAAATAAACCGGTTATTCGCAGATTTTGGAGTGTAGCGTGTTGGAGGCGGCCCTTGTTAATATAAGGGTCGATTTAAATACACTAATCTTGTTGTTGTAGCATTTCCAAACTTCTATTATATAGAATCCAAATTGGTTTACCATTTCATATTTTTATGTTCTCGCATACTAAGTATACAGACTGAAATTATTGAAGTTGTAAAAAAATTCGACCTCGAGAAATTGGATGAGTTTCCAAGTTTTAGAACTTCCCGAGTGAAAAAAGTAAATTTGAATCATGTCTCTCAGTATGTTCGTTTGTCCATGCATGTGTGAATACTGTAAATTAAAAACATAGCATTCTAGATTAAAGAAAACCGGCATGTGGCACCTGTAGTTCTGTACAAATTCTTTTCCAAGATTTATTCATGGGAAAAGACACTTTTGTAAATAAATACTTGGTTTCTTTCGCTGTACTATGAACCTGCACAAAAAAGTCCCATATTTTAAAGTGATATTTTTAAAATACTAATGTCCATAGAAAATATATATGCAATTTTTTTATTTTATTTTCACGCACGTGGCCTCAGCGTCTAGTGAAAATATTAAATACATTTATTCGCATGCAATAATTAAAAAAATCTCCTTAAATTTCCAGAAGAATGAAACTTACGATAATCTTGAAATCTTGAATGTACTCGTAAATCTTGAAATTGCAGACTAGGGACAGTCCATAAATGATGTCACACTTTTTTTCAATAATTTGACCCCCTCCCCCCCTTTGTCACAAAGAGTCACACTTCACCATACCCCCTCCCCTTGTCACATGTCACGCTATATTACATAAACATATACTTGCAGTTCAGGAACAAAGCACTACGTTATAGATAATATTTTAAATTTTCTTTTTAAACTTTAACCATGTGTTTTAATGACATTTGTGAGCATAACAATAATAATGATTATATGTGTACTTATTTTGTATGAAATAAGATTAAGGTTTACAACAAAAAACCTAATTAATATACAATAGTAATAAAATATTAATATAAAAGAGCAATTTAAAACAGTAGTATTTTGGAATTTGAAATGGAATTTGATATATTTTGTTATAAATCTTATCTTTACTTTATTAACACAAAATACATTTAAACAGATTGAATTTTTCTTAAATAAAAACGCCTCAGTAACATCAACCTGTTTGTGCCACTACCAGTTCTACCACTCACCCAGGTGGGGCGACGTATCTTTTGTTGGACATTTCAAGGGCGTGATAGGGGGAGGTTTTCTTCTAATGGTGAAGAATTTCTGTTGCTACCATATTCTTAGAACCTACCCTGAATGCCTTTTTCGAAAAGAAAGGAATATAAGTGAAAAAAAAATTACATGAAAGTTGTTTTAGCCCCGATTTAAAAAAATATCCTCAAATTATGGTAACTTAAAAATTTAATCTGCTGATTTTAAATGTTTTCATTTTAACCAAAATGTGTGGCGCCGCACTTCTTGTTACCCCCTCCCTCCCCCTTGTCACAAACTGTCACAATTTCACGAAACCTCTCCCCCCTCCAAGCGTGACATCATTTGTGGACGGCTCCCTACCGAAACCGTATTTACTTTACAAATAAGCATCCTTCCTATTCTAGTCAAATAAACTCTGACAAAGAATACAACCTTACATGTTAGACACATTTTCAGTGCTCAACACAGAGTTTGCGGGTTACGGCAATTTTAATATCTTGGTGGAATATTATTTTTTTAACATGAAAATGTTTATAGACTATATAATATCTGTAAATTGCGATATGCACGATGAAAAAATAGTTTTACATGCCGTTATTGCTTGCGTAGCAGATGCTTATTGAGTAAAAGGTTTTGAAAAATTTAATTAGATTTTTAATAAGAATTGAACGAAACTTTAAACCTCAATAACTTCAAAGCGTATTATTACAAAAATTATTTTTACACCTTTTAAAATAGATTTTTATTCCACCAGATTTTTTATGTGGGAAAGAACTATATGTTTAGCAACAAACAGAAAGAGCTATACAATTTCCTTAATTGTCACAGAGTTTTTTGTTCAGTGTGTTCTGCGTCTGTAGCGCACACCGAATAACAAGGTCAAGAAATACTACAACTTATTGCATTGAATGTTGTGAACGAGAAGCCGATGGGTTCAACCGATTTGGAATAACCCAGAGCATATGACACTCACAATATGTGGGTGTCATATACTCTCACAGTATGAAGTTTTTAGTTTCGTTGCAGAGCTAAAAGAATCGAATACACTATTACGAAGTTATAAAGTTGTTCCCCTGACTTGCTAATCTTGGCGACAAATTTGGTGACCATTTGGCGACTTTGGTGACAAAAAGAATTTTCTAGAAAAATCCTGAACTGTGGTTCTATCTCTACGGGGAGCCAGAAATATAAAGAACCTTCTAGAGATTACGTGACTTCCTACGTATTGACGTCTCTTCCTGTTGAAAAGGTATAAAAGGAAGCTCTCAAACCAAGAACATTCAGGTGGAGTTTGATCAGCAGTGAAGCTGGTGAACTGATAAACATCTGAGCGCTATTGAAAGTGCTGCGACTGAGATTTATTGGTGATCTCTGCTGTTAATTTATACAAGTGCTGACCAGTTTTGTTACCTGTGCTACTTTAGTGTTTTTGCAAAAATTTTCGTGGAATAAAGCTTCGTTTAATTTTTAATTATCCTGCTTAATTATCTAGTTTAAGTGCCAGGAGTCATGGCTGTATAGGAAGGGGGAAATGCAACTTAAGTGTTTACAGATGTCCGACTTTTTCATCCCTTTTCTAAATGGTGCGTATAATCAAAGTTCAGTTATTTAAAGTTAACTGAGGTATCAGTATTCATATCAGAAAGAGATTAAGTTTGGAATACGACTTGATGAAAGAATGGAAAAGACATTCAACAATATAAATAGTTACAAACATTGCTAGCAGAGGTCAGATCAATATTTTATGCAGAAATAAATTATTTAATTAAAAATTATTAAAGTACTAAACAGTAGAAATAGAACTGCAGTTTTATTTTGTTTCAATCATGTTCTACTTTTTAATCTTGAAATCCATTGTTTCTCATACTTACTAACCAAGTGGCAAATTGGCAGGAAACAAAATTCAGTTTAATTAATTATCAATTAACAATTAAGTGCCGAAAAAATAAAAATAATGCATTGTCCTTGAGAATACACAAGTATACAAAAATTAAATCCTCTACCACATGAAAAATCGATTACAAAATTCCGTCTTTACAAACATGAAACAAATCAAGTTAAGGTATCCGAACACGTTCGGAGCACTTTTTTCTTAAATTGTGAAATAGAAACACCAAAATATGTTTTTTAGATTCGAATTTAATTAAGATTAATATTAGCGTATGATTTTTGAGTATAAAATATTATAAATTTACAAAATTCTTGAATTTCTGCTGCTTTTTAGAGGAAATTTCCCAAAACTTCAAACATGCTACAGGTCAAACTTTTGTAATAATTCAAATAAAACTAATACTAAAATAAACTACATACTATGGACTAGTGCTTGTACTAGAATCTTAACATTCTTTGGATAAATAAAAATTTTAGAGCTAATCGAACAATCATTATAAGATTTTCAGCAAATTTTCTATGTCATTTTTCAAATAAAAGACTATAATTTAAAAAATATTGTTACAATATACATTTTTCTAGTACATTCACTACAGACTCATATGAAGAAAGTGTTCACAAAATTTCAGAACAATCGAATGATAATATCTTGAGTTATCATGTTTGAAGTTTGAAAAATATGCATAAAATCTAATTTTGAGAAAAATCAAATTTTAGTTTTTCCACGCGCTCAAATTATGTATCTAAACTTTAAAAAAAATTCCTAAAAATATACTGACGTCATATTAGCTTGCAAAAAAGGAGTTTAAAAGAATTTTTGACAGTTTTCTGTCCCTTTAAATGACAACCTTCGGCTAATTAAACGCCCATTTCCGGTTTTCGGTTTGTTATAATACAATTAATATCTCAACTTCTAATTAACGTACCGACAAAAGTAAATATGTTTTAGAAAGGTAAATGAATGAACTATCGAAAACATCAAAAATTTAAAAAAATGGAATTTTGGTCGAAAATCGACTTTCGAACGTGTTCGGATACCTTAAATAAAAGTGCATTGAAATACATTATAGAAATGAAAACACACGGTGTTCTACATAAAATTCTTTATGGAAAAGCTGAAACATTAGTTAGCTCAATACAAAACAAGGCATGCGACTTTTGTTCCTACGCTTATAGACATCCCCAGTAGCACAATGATATTGTACAATATTGAACAATATCCGCAATATTGTATAATATTGTACAATATCGTATACTATCGAAAAATATTATTCAGTATCTTGCCATATGTTGTGGTACCTTGTATGAAAGTTGCAACTTTTGCTTTTCTAAAATACTTGGATTTTACACTACCACTTATTTACTTAACAAAACCAGTATTTAAACCAGCGATGGATTCTGCAGACTCCTTCACTTACTGGTCATACAGTTTTTGTATACTCGGTAACGCCTGTTTTTCGGTGCCGGTTTTCAATAATAAGTGTTATGCCTATAAGTGCTCTCTCTTTTAGCCAAAGTTATGGTTTCAGGAGAGTGGTTTCAATCGACTTTTTTCAATTACGCTTCAACAAGTAATCATTATTCTATGGATAAGATTTCTGGTTTGTTTATTTGCATGTGAGTAGGACTTCCGCGTATAACTTCCACTTCCGGAGATAATGTTAAGTCAATGGGAATCTTCAAAATTTCAACACTGTTAATGTTTAAAGTGGAAACTTTTTAATGTTATGCCTTAAGAATACTTTAAAAATATTAAATTTAATATTTTTATTGTTGTAGCGCTCAATGTTTACTTAAAATAAGAGCCTAATTTAGTGGAAAGGTTGCCAAAATTATTCTTAATCGCTCTTTCTATCGACAGCCAAGATTTGTTTGGCGGTTAAATTTGTAACTTAACAATTTGGATAATCACTGAAGGTTAAATTCTAAACCATACGATTTAGCTAAGTACAATAATTCCATTTCGAATTTTAATGCTTTAAGAGTTTTATTCAACCGATTTAAAAAGAAAGAACACGGAATTCAACGTTTTGTTTACTAAAGAAAGAACTGATTCGAACTTGGCGCTTGATACAGTTGCCAAATAGATTTAGCGATTGCTTAAATTGGAAGGTTACCGGAAAACGGTCTATGAATCCAAAATAAACAAACCAGGAAACTCGTCCATAGATCTTGTATCATATATATTTTTTGTTTATACGAAGAAGAAAATAAAATTTATGGCAATTTTTATCCTGCAAAATTATTAAATTAATATTTTGCAAAACACGTTAATAAAATTATTTTGCAAAATGCGGTATTACATTTATCGAATGATAATTTTCAGTTAGTATAAGTTTTTATGGTACTTTTCCGTTAGCCGGGCGCAAATGTCGCCAATTGTGAACCAAACGCGAGCCAAGTCGCCGGGCGCAAATGTCGCCAAACTTTGGCGGAATTCTACATTATTTGGCGATTTTTCGCTTGCGCCCGGAAAAGTGCCGTTTTTATGTTATCACTTAATAGATAAGAAAGCGGATTCTCGCTCCTGGGCGTGGGTACAGTAATGGTGGGAACGGAGTTACCCCACTCCGATGACTGAACGTACCTCCTTCGGGAGGGAATAGGACGTGTTCGGTGATGGCCGTTAGGACTCCGACCTCAGTATCCGAGTTGTTGCAGCGATCGTTCTTCAACTGACCACCAACGCTAAGGCAGTGTGAGGGGAACTTGGTTTCCGGGTATCACTTAAATATTCCCACCAGGGGCGCGCCACGAGTATGATGATGAGAAGACGACGTGTAAGTAAGCGAGTTCTCGCTTCTTTAACCCTTTAATTGCGAGTGTGGTTTATAAACCGCGAATTTAAATTATAGCCAGACGCGAGTGTGGTTTATAAACCACATGTTTCGGCTGTGGCTTATGTACCACTAAATTATATAAAAATAGTTTTTTTTTATAAAATTAGCTAAAATAAAAGTTGAATTTTTATCGGTAATTACAAAATGCAAGTTTCGTCATGCAAATATTTTTGATTCGACAACGTATCAGAATAAATACGTGGCAAATATATTTCTCTTTTTTAGAGCGATCGGTTATATTGAAAGTACCCGCAGTTAATGGGTAATAATGGTGTGGAGCTGAGTTAGCTGTACTCCGATTATGGGCGATCCTCCTCCGGTAAGGGTTGGGCCGTGGCGATGATTATTAGGATTCCACCCTCAGTTTTTTATCAACGCCGCGACGACTATCAATCAGATGACCCCGGATGCTTTAGTAGGAGGGGGTAACTCGACTTCTGGTTATCATTTAAAAAAAACCTCGCTAATGAATTGAACGAGAAACGAAACAGAAGGAAGTTCTGATGCATTGACCGTTTAATTGTCTTGAGCTTTTAAAAGAAGCCAGCCAAGAAGTGCTAGACAGATGGTTTTTAATTTTCACGTCGAAGAGTGCTAAAAGTGCGATCCTTTTAGCATTTTCCATACAATATACATTTAAGTAAAAGCTAGATTTAATTGATAAAAGTGAGATAAAACATTTAAAAAAAGATTAAATGCGATAAGAAGCAGTAAATGTTTCTCCAACAAGAAATATTCACGGTAATCGTTTTTTTTTATTCCGTGTTTTCTACACAAAATTAACCGTTAGCTTAAAAATGCCAACTTTTACGGTACACCAGAGAGAAAAAAATGGAAAATCACAAAATTTGAATAGAAACTCAAAACAAATAAAATAAAACTAAAAAATCCTTAAATAAAATTGATAAAACACTAGAAAATGACTAAAAATTAAATTAAAAAAATAGATAAACAGAACAAAATAGGTAGGCAAATAACTAGTATAAGTCTTAGTACCTGAGCCAGGCAGAGATGAGAAGATGAGTCGACCTCTAAAATGACATAAAAGGATACTGAGGGAAACCATGAAGCATTGACAGATCCTACAACAGAGTGTTGTTGATTGTGAAAAATATATATCCATTTATATGTGTTTCCAACTGTTGAAAAATAGACAAATTTCTAAATAAACTGAATTGTGTCATAAAATTTAGACGTTTCTCAATTTTAAAATGTTGAGTGTGTGGAGGTTTAAGTGAAATAAACATTAAGAAAAACCGAGCAAAGGTAAAGTTGCCAAGGAGAATGGGAATATTCCATGTTTTTAACGTTGCTTCTGCTTTGTCATTCAAACTGATGCAAAGCCAAAGTGACTGAATGCTTGTTGAAAGATTGCACGCATCCTGTAGCCAGACAGGTTTCCCAAGATAAATTCGTAACTTCGAATTGCTTAAATTCGCATTATTAACAAAGCAATACTGTTTGGTACATTATTAATTGAACAATTCAGCATCTTATTGTTTGTGAAAACCTATTATAAAATTCAGTTCAAAACACTGTTAGTCTTTAAATTGTATTGTTTACTCGATAGAACATTGCATTGTTAATGAAAGACGATTGTTTCGGAACCTAACTGAATTGTCACCATTATTGGGCCCTAAATTCAGTTGTTTACTAATTCAACAATTCAGAATTGCATCGTTTAGGGAATTTGATTATTGTGGTAGTAAACACAATTGTTAACAATGATTGACAATGACTTCTGTTTTCCACTGATTAAAAATGACACATTGTATTTTTTATGAAAGTCGAGTATTTTGGTATTAAGTACTATTCATGGCATTATTTTATCTATTCATTAGCAGTAAGAGCGAAGTTGTCATTTCAGGCTTGATGATTTGTTTGAAAATAAATTCACTATCAATGCCAATGTTTATTATAAATAGACAGGACAAGTTTCGTAAATCAGAATCCAACGAATTCTATTCAAAGGATCTGCTTAGGGTTAAAAATAAATAAAGACATCTGCATATTTAGATTCTTGGTTTTCTTTGTAGAGGTACAAAAAAGCAAACTTAATATCAAGAGAAGAAACCTTTCAAACCACTTATTTATAATGATTAAGTTGCTATAAATATCGCTTCTTTTCGGTGGTCGGCGTTTTAAACACATTTTTAAGCAATTGCATATCCGCTCCTTCCACCGAAAGACATTCGTTGAAGGAGTTAAAGGTTATGTTTGCTAATAGAGTGATTCTTCACCTAGTGGAGCGGTTTCCAACCTTTTTCTTCTTCCATGCCCCTTGATTAATATTTTCTTTGAGTACCCCGTACTCTTATGTTCTCCTCCCCCTAACCATTTTTACCCTAGAAGAAAGAAGTTTTTATTGACAATGTAAACTACTGGCCAAAAATATTGTAAGATTGGTCACATGCGAAACATTTGGTGTTAATTTGAATACAATGAATCACAATTAGATGCGGAGATTCGTGGGACGCGCAATAGTGGTATATCACATTTTACAGTGAAGTTTTCATCACAAGGACATTTAGGGGACCGTACACAAATTGATGGAGACGAAATAAATTTGGACTCGCCCAGTTTCACAGGAAGATTATAAAGTTTTGAAACTTTTATCAATCTTTTTGCTTTTTATGCACATTGTTAACATGCATTTTCATAAAAATATCATGAATATTCGAGAAGATATAAAGGTTTCTTTAAAACATACGAAATTTTTCGCATGTTTTTGCTTATAACATGCAGAGTTTTACGTTCAAATTTTGGAAAACTTGCACAATACTTGACAATATGTTAGGGAAACGTTGTATTAAAATTTGAAGTAAATACATTGTATATTAGGGGGGGGGGCGAAAAACACTTTTTTTCGAAATCGCTATTCTAATAGTACGGAAAGTGTTCTCTCTGGGTTCAATAAACACGGTGTAAAATATTTTTTTGATTGGATAATGTTTTCTGCCCCCACATCGCACTTGGAGTTTGGAAATTTGGGTAAAAATTGCAATTTTTACTCAGTGTAGGATATATAATTATTTTTCAACATTGCTATTCTAGAGTCCATCATTTGGCACCGCAAAACAGATTTCCGCGACTATTTATCGGATATTTTGAAGAGATCACAAGATATCTTTCTCAGTTTCTGGCAATTGGCTGTGACGGCACATCTATTAATACCGGATGGGATTTCTGTGTAATTTGGTGTTTGGAATTGAAACTTGGTAAACCTCTGCAGTGGGTAATATGTCTCCAACATTTTAATGAACTAATTCTGAGGCATCTGTTTGAAACGTTGGATGTGCCAACAAATGGTCCAAAATCATATTCTAGTAATATTGGGAAGGCGCTCCTTACATGTGAAACTTTGCCAATGACAACTTTCGAAATTATTGGCGGCGAGTTACCAAAAACTGATGGACGTGACTTAAGCAAAGATTAAATTTACTTACAAGAAATATCTCAAACGGTGCGATTTGGTACTTGTTCTGATGAACTGGCTAGACGCAGTCCTGGGACATTATCACATTCACGCAGGATGACAACAGCGAACAGAGTTATACGATTTTATGTTAGTCCTCCAGCTCCTTCTTTGAAGTTGAAACAAATCAATGAGTTTGTTATGAAAGTTTACACTCCATACTGGTTTTATATAAAGTCTAAACATTCGCTTAAAGAAGGAGCTAAGCATGTGCGGAATACTATTTCTAAATCCAAGTATTTATCTCAAGACCTCAAGAACGTCGTTGCTGGAGTAATTTGTCGAAATTCCTTCTTTGCTCATCCTGGAATTATCTTCCTGTGTGTGTTGAAGGATGAAAGACAGCACAACAAGGAACTTGCCGCACGACGTATAATTAAGTCTAGAGAGTCATCTTCCAATGGAAAGTCAGTACATGTATTTCTCCCACCAAAACTGAACTTTGAAGCTACTAACTATACGGACATGATTGACTGGTCTTCAATTACTATTACTTCTCAACCAATCCTCCGTGATATATCCATTGTGCGTGATAAGAAAAATCCAGAATGGAACTTTGTTCACTTCCCATGTCACACACAGGTAGTGGAACGGTGTGTCAAGTTAGTCACAGAAGCAACCGCCGAAGTTTATGGGTTTCAAAATAGAGACGGGTTCATTAGATTCACATTCTTTTCCCGATGCCTGAATTCGACAATAAGGCTGATTTCAAGCCTCCTCCTGCTGATTAAGTGCAAGTAAACTTTTGGTATTGGCATGTCATAACATTCTATGGTTACAATATCCTTAACAAATATTATATTAATATGTTATGACTCAGCAATTATTTAATAATTTTCAGGTAATATAATCAATTGCACAACACAATACAACAATAAACAGTGTTTGTACCCATCTATTTTTCATGTTTAATTTATTTCTATAACACATAAAAAAGTGCACTTTTTTCAAAAATTGTAAAATTTCAATTGCGATGCGGGAACAGAAGATATTATTCTATCGAAAAAATATTTTACACCTTTCTTACTGAACCGAGTGGGCCCCTCTTTCGCACTATTAGAATAGCAATATTGAAAAACAATTATATTTCCTACACCGGATAAAAATTGCAATTTTTACCCAAATTTCCAAAATCCAAGTGCGATGCGGGAGCAGAAGATATTAACCAATCAAAAAAATATTTTACACCGTGTTTATTGAACTCAGAGAGAACGCTTTCCTCACTATTAGAATAGCGATTTCGAAAAAAAGTGTTTTTCGGCCCACCCTATTATATATTTTAGAAAATATAAGTTTTGTAGTAAATATTTTTAAACATGCATGCGTAAAACATAGCATAAATTTTTTTTCATAACGTTGAAGCCAGATATCTAAGGCAGCTTATATAAAAACTCCAGTTGAATACCATTAAGATTCAGAAAGTTGTAGGCATTGCAACCAGCAAAATTTCTATTGTTCTCTAAGAGAAACAAAATGACGAGGGATTTTTTTGAATAAGTTTCGTAAAATTTTGTGTAAAACTCTACATGCTATAAGCGAAAAATCACGCTAAAAATTTGGGATGTTTTAAAGAAACCTTTATATTTTAGCTATTTTTACTAAAATGCATGTAAATATTATGCACATTAAACAAAACCATTGATGAAAGTTTCAACTCATTCCTATGAAACGGTGTGGGCCAAAATTATTTTCGTCTTCATGAATTTGTGGGAGGTCCCCTAAATATCCTCGTAACGAATCCACACTGTAAAATGTGAGTTCCTACGATTGTACTTCCCACTATTCTCCACAAATGATTGTGAAAAATTGTATTTAAATTAACTCCAAATGCTTCGCATTTTACCAATCTTGCAATACTTTTGGCCACGATGGCCAGTAGTGTAATTTAGTGTGCCTTAAGTCAAACGACACTCGAATTAACTTCATCATATTTGATGGATTTATTTTTGATTTTATATTATATTTTATTCCTTTTTTATGATTCTTTTAATTCAATACCAGATCAAATTACAACAACATTTAAATAATTTCACATTAACTTAAGGAGACATACGATTCTTAAACCTCGAAAAAATGGTTGAAAACTGTCAAATTCGATACATTATATCTCTGAAACAATGCAATTCACAAACTCACTTTTTTTTCTAGAAAAATATCTGATCTTTCTCTTATAGTACACACATTTTCAAACCTTCATATTGGTATGTACTTATTTGAGAGAGTAATAAATATGGGTATAAGTTTTGGAGAAAAAATGAGATAGTCACCTTGTGCGTATGATTACAGATAAAATATTCATCCAAAAACAATATTGTGGGTATTTAAGTAATCCAAACAGTCTGTTTAAGAAACTGAACCTCAATTTATTAACATTTAAATTGAATTTCTGCTTTATATACCAATTTAAAATAAAAATTTTAAAAATAATTAAAATTTCAACTTTTATAACCCCTCCAAAAAACTTCTTTGGAAAAATATGTACAAAAATGTTGTTCAATTTGTAGAACATAGCAAAATACATATTCGGTAAAAATGTTTTGTAAAAATATTCAATAGTTCTTGAGATATCGTGAGAGGAATATAAATAAAACCCCACATTTTGAGATATAGCGCTTTAAAGATATGGTCATATTCAATGTTTACGTTGAACAGCTGATATATTTTCTTTCATAATTATGGGAGTTTTTTTAACGCGGATTGTTTTAAATTGTTCAGAAAAGACTAGGAAATAATATATATGTAAATTTTTCATAAAATAGAAAATTTTCGTGGTTTAACAGTCGTATGTCCCCTTCAGATGAGAGATAACAATTACTCGTAGTGATAATCAACTATTGAAGACGAAAGCTTCAAAGCGATCCTTGAGCTTGTTTTACGGAGCTGAATTTTATAAAATTAGATTGAAGAGAGATAGTATCTAATCTTTGGAGCTGCTTACACGGTAATTCTCTTTTCACAAGTTCTGTGTTCGTGAAAGGTATTAGATATTTTATTTCTTTAATACTGAGAACTGAAGAGAGAGAGAGACTTTTCGTTTTAATACCTTATTTTTATGTATTTTCCGCCATTACCAACATTAGTTTCGAGTACCCCAATGTACGTGTACCACAAGTTGGAAATTTCAGACATTGGATTTATGCAACTGGGTTGTTGTGTTATTGTAAATTGCATTCCACTAAATATTTATCGTACATTTTATTTGGTATATCCTTTTCTTTTACTTAAATAACTGACAACGAACACTCCTGTAGTGAAACCCCTTTGAGTTTCAGACCCCATGTTCCATTGCAAAAATGAATTTTTTTTCTCTATGACGCTCCCTAAGACTGGCATCCGGGGTATGACATGATTTTTTCGCCCTCTCCCAATCAGCATGAACGGCGCCCGAGCCATTGCATTATTTTGCTCCTCATCATCATATTTGGCTTTAAAAAATGACATAAAACACACTTACATTTTCTCTCTATGGCGCTTCCCTAAGTCTGGCGCACGGGACATGTCATAAGTTTTTTATACCTCGATCGCAATCAGCATAAACATAGCCTTGGGCATTGTATTTGTTTTCTCCTCATTATCATATTTCGTTTTAAAATGGCATAAAACACACTAATTTTTTCTCTCTTTGGAGATCCCTAAATCTGGCTCAAGGACATGACATGATTTTTTTACCACCCATTCGTAATCAGCATAAACGGTGCCCGGGTCATTGTATTATTTCCTCCTCATCTTCATATTTAGCTTTAAAAATGTTATAAAACACACTAATGTTTCTTCTCTATGGCGCTCCCTTAGTCTGGCGCCCGGGACAGAACATGGATTTTTTACCACCCAATCGTAATCAGCATGAACGGCGCCCGGGTCACTGCATTATTTTGCTCCTCATCATCATATTTGGCTTTAAAAAATGGCATAAAACACACTTATGTTTCCTCTCTATGGCGCTTCCCTAAGTCTGGTGCACGGGACATGTCATAAGTTTTGTCATACCTCGATCGCAATCAGCATAAACATCGATCAGAGCATTCTATTTATTTTCTCCTCATCATCATATTTGGTTTCAAAAATGGCATAAAACACACTAATATTTTCTCCCTATGGAGCTCCCTAAGTCTTTCGCCCGGGACATGACACAATTTTTTTTATACCCCGATCGCAATAAGCAAAAACATGGCCTTGGGCATTATATTTATTTTCTCCTCATCATCATATTTCGTTTTAAAATGGCATAAAACACTAATATTTTCTCTCTATGGAGCTCCCTAAGTCTTTCACCCGGGACATGACACGATTTTTTTATACCCCGATCGCAATCAGCATAAACATAGGCCGGTGCGTTGTATTTATTTTCTCCTCATCATCATATTTCGTTTTAAAAATGGCATAAAACATACTAATATTTTCTCTCTATGGAGATCCCTAAATCTGGCTCAAGGACATGGCATAATTTTTTTACCGCCCAATCGTAAACAGCATAAACGGTGCCCGGCTCATTGTATTGTTTCCTCCTCATCCTCATATTTAGCTTTAAAAATGTCATAAAACACACCAATGTTTCCTCTCTATGGCGTTCCCTTAGTCTGGCGCCCGGGACAGAATATGGATTTTTTACCACCCAATCATAATCAGCATAAACGGCGCCCTGAGCTTTACATTTTTTTCTCCTCATCTTCATATTTGGCTTTAAAAATGGCATAAAACCCACTAATGTTTTCTTTCCAAGGCGCTTAAGACTGGTGCCCGGAGGATCTGTACGCCCCTTACGCTACGCTACTGTACAATTCTTCCTTCTTCGCAACTTCTGAGTTTTTAATTTACACTCTTCAAAACTAATTCTATATTTTAGTAAAGGTATATTAAAATAATTTTGTTTTGAGAAGAAACAAATTTCATCAGCTTTTTAAATAAAACTTAATTGATTTTTTTTCTTTAATTCGGTTAATTAATAAATAATTAAATATTAAGAATCTCGTTATGATGAGATAAAAATGTGGAGCATCAAAAAAGTCCGTCGAAATATTTGCCAGTAACTTAGACAATCTTCTATTCAGCATTCGGTGTCGGCACATTTCTCTCTCATAAGGTCAAAGTGTTTATTATCATTGTTTTGAGGTTTCTAAAGTTACTAAGAAATAGCAGCTTAATTTAGTTCAGCTATTTTTACGTCTCGTTTTGTAGGAACGCGTTGGCTATTTTGGGACTGGAGTCGTAACTCTGAACTGTGGTCAGATGACGAATATGCATATTTACTCTGTCATGACATATGAAGTTTCCTGCCATACAACTTCAAGTTTAATGGATTAAGAATGTAGCCAATAACCAACTTTCAATGAAAAAGATTAAATTAACAATCAAATATATTCATGAATATGAATTCCTTTTCAAACCAGATTCATAGTGTCAACAACTAATGGTTCTAGTGGGAACAACTAAATGTTAAAGCGTGATTCATAATGTCAGTGACTAATGGTTCTAGCGGCAACAACAAATTGTTAAAGTGCGATTCATAGTGGTAACACCTATATGTTCTAGTGACAAAAACTAATAGTTTTAGTGTGATTTGAATATGTTTCAGACTGAATAGAGAAAAAAAATTATTCGCTGAATCCTTGTTTTTTAAATAAGACTGTTATTGGGAAACGTCTTGAACAGATAGAACTTCTTGAACTGCTTTTATGCATAGGTTGTTGTTTTGATAGTGTTTAAGTTTATTTTATTATTGATACTTTTCATTTTCAATTTTATACATTTCTGGAATCGATAAATTGTTTTTTAAATTTTGTTTCTTAATAAAGTGGTTCGGGCTTTTGGTTGTGAGGGGCGCCGGCTCAGGGTGTAGAGTTCGCGTTTTATCCTCCTTGTGCCCATTTAAAACCCATGAGATGACTCTAGTAGCCATAGGTATCGGGGATTCAGGGTGGTGTTAGGTCAGATGACGAGGACGACACCTGAGCCGTACTCTTATCTCCAAACTTCCGTACCTAGCTGCCTCATCATTAGGACTGGGCGATGTTAAAGTTTTAGCATCGCGATGTATCGCCACTCTAACATCGTGATATTTCGATACGTCGATGTTTCGCACTTACTATTGACTAATTTTGCATTCTTACACTTTTGAGTGGTTGATTAAGACATTTATATGCTTATAAAAAACTCAATCCTTAATCACCTAACACATAATGTGTCAAAAAATACTATAAATTTGTCTAGTTATCAACAATAAATCGTATATTAAAACAATTAATACGATGTTCTCTTCAACCAAACAAACGATGAACGGCAGGATGGATAATTATACCCTTGTAGTTAAAACAACATCAGAGAATTTACACGATTAGAAGAAAGCACGAGGCCACACGAAGCAATGCACGTTTTGATGACTGAGAGATTCTACAACAGTCTTCGCTTCCTCAATTCTCGAGATGAGTTATTTTCATCGTTTTCATTCATCGGGATTCATCGTGTCAGCGCAACGATCCGCACTTCGCAACGTACGTCTCTGCTTGATGAGTCACGATGGGAGAAACATGGGGAAAGATACGCCACTGTAATCATTGATGATCGGGGAAATGCCTCGCGCTTGCGGTCATCGATGGGTGATCGCGGCGCGTGGGAACATCGATGTCTACGATGCATCGGGAAACATCGCTGGTAAATCGGAATTTCCGATGCTTCGAAAAAAAACGACAATATAAACATAGGAACGGCGATGATTGAGTAACATCGATATTTTCCGATGCATCGAAAATCGGCACAGTCCTACTCACCATACCAGCGACAGGATATTTTGCCTCTACAGATTTAGCGTGCAACAGGCCTGCTTACACGGGGGTTCTTCGATGAATCAAGTTTGGAACCTTCAACCACCAGGCCACCGCGGCCCAAGATATTGTAGTTCTAATCAAAGATAGTAAGATAGTTTATCATGGGTAAGTCAAAATTGATTAATTTAGAGGTAAGTATACTTCCCAAGGAAAGGGTTAAGGAACTTTAAAGATTCAAAATATTTTCTTATAATCCACGAGAGAGAATAAAGTTAAAAAATAACATCAGCTGGTCAAACTTCTGAACAAAATGAGTTTTCATTTGAACCGAAAGGAATTTATCGCTTTTTGCATCAAAAGTACAGGGTGAAATTTAATAAACCATATCAGAGGTGGGGAACGTTTTTGAACTGAAATGTCTCATTAAATTTCGTCAGTTGAGAAAAAAGCAGCACGAGCAGAATCTTAAAGGCTATTGTTCTATAATTATTATTATATTACAGTTTGGTTTAATTTAGTTATATTAACGACAAGTTTTCGAGTAACACGAGGATGTGGGGTCCCCGGAGCCCACAGTTCCCACGAGACCAGACCCCCAACGAACTCGCCGAAAGCGAGAAGAGAAGAAGCCGCGATGTCGTGAAAACGACCCTATATTACATAACCCGTAGGGGTTTGAAGGGACCGTGCCGAGTTGACCGTTGGGTGACCGCCCAGGTTGACCGACAGAAGAACTCATTACGTTGTGACTCTTTCCAATGATGAAACGGGAAGGGGAGCTCATGTTTGTGGTTGGTTAAATTGTTCGTCACCCGAACAAATCATTGAGACTTAACATTTCGGCCACGCCTCAGAGGGGATGGTCAAAGGGTTTTTAAGTTGGAGTTTGGAAGAGGAAGAGGACCGAGGACGGAGACTCGAGACGAGGAGTCTGAGACGAGATTGAATTCGGAGTCTGATTCCGATTCGAATCTCGATTCTCGTGATCGGTGATTTTGAAATCAGGTCTCAGCTCGAGACTCTGTACTTGTACGGGCGCCTAATCCCGTGAAAATCGATAGCCAACCTTTGGCTGGAAAAGCTATTAGAGAGCTGGAAAGCATCTTAGAATTCTCCGGAATTGTTCTCGAATAGCGAGCGTGAAATACCTCACTGCCAATTACCTACCTTGGCAACCCACATAACTCATTGGAAGTTATTTCAGCTATTTGAACGGTAGAATCCCTCAAATTTCTTTTTCCGGCCATCGGACTTTGAACTCGCCCTGAGTTGAACTTTACTGAACTTTATCAGTTTTCTTACGAGTAGACTCACACCTAAAACTGCGATTGAATCCAGTTTTGAACTTTTGACTTTGACTCTCGCTATCTCATCCTGAGTTAGGCAGATTTTTGAATGATATTATCTTTGTACATTTCTTGTAAAAAGTTCCTTAACCAAGAAGTCTTAATTAAAATTAATATCCTGTATTGCTGTGTCTTGTGATATCTAATCAGACCCTAGTACCACTGGGCTAAGACCTTACAAGAGCTATTTTGGGATGGAATTCGTCTTTTTGAGTCGCGGTCAGATGAAGAGGACGACACCCCTGAGCTGGCACCTACTCTTCAAAGCCTCCTCACCACACTAGTGAGAGGACGTTTGACCCCTACGTATGAATTAGCGTGCAACATGCCCCATACACGACAAGCCTTGAATGGACTCGGGATCGAGCCTGGAACCCTCCGGCCCTGGACGTCGAGACCTTGCCACTAGGCCACAGCAGCCGTGGACTTCGGTTGAACATGACGGTTTGGAAGACATATTGAACCAGCAGGAGTGGTCTCCCTTAAACTTTCTCGTATACTTCCCCAAAAAGGTGCTTTTTCTCCTCCCCCCGCGTGGATAAAAAATTCGAACCTGCTGTAACCCAGAATCTAATGACTATCGGAAGGTTTTTCATTGTAGATTACAGTGATTGTGAAATATTTAGGAAAAGAATCAAATTCAAAGAGATGCATGCGAATTAAAACGCATCTATCACACACTGCTTCCACTCTTGCCGGCTCAAGGACAAAGTGACGTAATTCGCTCAAAAGCTTCCGCGTGCACAGAGATTGCTACCAGTAAGCATCCGCATAAAGAATCGGATTAAAAGAAATTAATTATGAAATTTTAACGCCTATTTTTAGCTGACTGTCACAAAAATTGGACACATATCTACAATTAATGTATGAAGGCCACATACCAAATTTCATATATCTAATTCATTATCTTAGAGAGTTATTGTGTTCCCAAGTTTGAGATTAAACAGACCGACAGACAGGCAACCCTTTGACGTATTTGGCCCAAACTTTTATATGGACCTACATTCCTGATGATAAAACTGTGTACCAAATTTTATTCATCTAGCTATTCAAGTTTTTGAGTTATAGTGTTCACATGACCGCGGACAGACAGACAGACAGATTTCCCGTCGACTGATTTTCTCCAAAATTTTATTGAAACCTACAAATTATTTGTAAAGATCATATACCAAATTTCATCCCTGTAGCTCTAATAATTTTCGAGTTATCGTGTTCAAAGACAGACATAATTCCAAAATTGTGTTTTTCGGACTCTGGGAGGTCTAAAACGTGGAGATTTGACATAATCTCCAGTTAGAATTTTTTGAAGATTACAATACTTCCTCTTTGTATACTTCGTATACGAGAGAGTAACCAGCGTGTTCTCCCCTAAACTTTCTCGTATACTTCCCCCAAAACGTGCCGTTTCTCCTTCCCCCGCGTGGCTAAAAAAATTCGAACCTACTGTTATCCAGAATCCAATGACTATCAGAAGGTTTTTCATTATAGTGATTGCAAAATAAAAGAATCAAAGTAAGTAAGTAAAGAATCAAATTCAAAGAGATGCGTAACGATTTTCCGCGCTTACAGGCGCAAGGACAAACTGACGTAATTCGCTACTCCGTAATGAAATTCCGTTCCGCTCTTTTCGCGTGCACAGAAGATTGCTTCCAGTACGCATGCGCGTGAATATAACGGATTCTCTTCAAAAGTAAATTATGCAGACCAACCCTTTGACGGATTTGGCCCAAAATTTTATACGGACCTACATTTATGATGATAAAACTTTGTACCAAATTTTATCCATCTAGCTATTCAAGTCTTTGAGTTATAGTGTTCGCATGACCGCGGACAGACAGACTTCCCGTTGACGGATTTTGTTCAAAATTTGATAGAAACCTACAAATTATGTGTCAAGTTCACAATACCAAATTTCATCCCTTTATCTCTAATAGTTTTCGAGTTATCGTGTTCACAGACATACAGATACACAGACAGACATAATTCTAAAATTGTGTTTTTCGGTCTCAGGGAGTCTGAAACGTGGAGATTCGTCAAAATCTCGAGTTTGAATTTTTTGACTATTACAGTACTTTTTCATTGTATACTTCGTATACGAGAAAGTAAAATGGATGAAAGTGACATCTACAATTCCTTTTTGTGCACTCGGTCATTACACGTATTCGTAGCGACATCTAGTGAAGCTCTGAGAAGTTGTTTCAGCTGAAAGTGGTAGGTTAATTAAAATTCACCCAGTAAATCTGTTTTAAAAAGCTGAAATGTCAGAGATACTCGTAAGTTGAACTTAGCATTTTTAAATGTCCCAGCATTCCTTCTGTATGAAGCACTGGGTTTTGAAATAAATTCGAGGAGACTAGAAAAACCAAAAACTGAAAGAAGATGAACAGCATTTATGCAAATCAGTTTTTATAAATTAGTGGTTGTGAGCGTGTTTCGTATTTGATTCTTGATAAATTTGTTTGGTTAACTAGATCGGGCATAAATAGTAATTTTTAACAATAAAAGTATGGTCCTCAGTTAAATATAAAGCCTTTGGAAGGTATATAAAATAATTTCGCAAAAACGGTAAAATATTTTTTACGCTCTCTCTTTCTCAACGTATCCCTAGCGACATCTAGAGTAGCTTTCAGAAATTCTTTTAGTTGCAAGCTAATTTATATCACCCCTCTGTAAATCAGCTTCAAAAAACTGAAATCCCAAAGGAACTCATAAACTAAGCTTTCAAACCTTTTACACGAACCGGAACTTCTTCGTCGGAAGCATAAGCTTTTTTAAAATAAATTCGCACTTACAGTAACGAAAGATCAAACTGAAAGAAGATGAACACCATTTATGCAGAACAATTTTTACAAATTAATGTTTGTGAGTGCGTATCGTGCTTTATTCTTGACACACCTGTTTGGCCAAATAAATCGGATGTATTTCCTTTTTAATATTGCGAACCGCTTCCGTAGAAATAGTGTTGCATTTTCATAATATTAATTCATAAATATTAATTTTTAACAATCATCTTCTTCGGCTAAATATGACGCTTTCGAAGACCTATTGAAATGTGGTAGAGAAGACGTTAACGATTTCTTTTTATGCTCTCTCTTATTCTACAAATTGGTAGCGACATCTAGACAGGATGTAAGAAATCATTTTAGCTGAATGTTGTAGTTTAATTGAGAGCCCCCTGCAAATCAGCTTCAAAAAACTGAAACACCAGAGGAGCATACAGACTTTTTACATATCCCAGAACTTCTTCTTCGGAAGTACTGGGTTTTTAAATAACTTCTTCACGTACTATTGAAAAACACCAAATTGGAGTGAAGATGAACACCATTCATACAAATAATTTGTTACAATTTAGCGGTTGTGTGAGTGCATTCTTATTTTACTAGAAAATCACCCGTCATGGTTTGACGGGTTCATATTGCCTCTTCATTCGAGAGATTTCCCTTAAATTTGACGTGTTTAAATCGATATATATGAGAGAGAAATGTTTAACGTTGATTGAAAACAAATAAAATAAACATATGTTTTATGACAGGAAATATTTTTTATTTAACTTTTATTTAAATATTTCTTTAATCAAAAAACCTCTTGGTAGACAACATTTCGTGTGAAGTATTTTTCGTTGTTTACTAATTTTCCTTGTACTTCAGATGTCTTTGTGTAAATTTTAACGTGATTGGGAATCCTAGACCTTGAAAGTGCAACATAGAGCTGTCCATGTAAAAAGACAGGTTCATCGAGGTAAATTCCAACATGATCGAAAGTTTGCCCCTGCGATTTGTTGATAGTCATCGTGTAAGCTGGAATTAACGGGAACTGGCAGCGGTTGAGAAAGAATGGTAGATTCACGTCACTGGTGGCTAATTTAATTCTTGGCAAGAAAACAACATCTCTACGATTAATTTCAGATACAATTTGGCGTCCAAACTATATCACGCGCATGATATACCACTGACGTAATTTACTACTTTCTATTAAAAAACGGAAATTAATTTCAAATATGGGATTAATATAATTTAAAGTTTCTCGGGAACTATTCATCATAGCGAGATAAATTTTATATAATTTTATAGAAAGTTTTATTTCACTATTTTAGAGCTATTAAATTTGAAATTAGAACCACAATTACACTTTTAAATTTAAAATTACTGAAATTTAGGTTCTCTGACAATGAAATAATGCTGTTTAATGTCTCGCAGTGCTATGGTGCGAGTTTTATTGTTGGTGACGTTAGAACGTTACCGGAGAATCTGGGCTATTATATTAGTAATTCTTGACAAACTTTTTGGCCAAATAAAACGAAAATATTTTTTTCAAAGCCAAACAAGGCGTGTATTGAAGTGTAACAAGAATTTTTGCTAAGTTAATAGTTACAAATATGAAACAATCTAACTCCTCCCTCATCGAAGTGAAACTAGAGAGAGTTGTGAATCAGAAGACCTGTAATGGAAAACGAATGAGACACTGAAATCCGAGGACGGCAACATGTGAGTGTGGAGTCTCATGTTGTTCTTTTAGTGTATAATTGCGGCTCTTTATAAGTTAATATCTACGTACAACGAAACCGTTATGCAGTTGAACTTTTGTCGATTTCTGATCTACGTATTTTTGAGAACAAACATTTCCGAATGCGAATTTTATTAAAATCAACTTAAGAAATCAGCTTGTAAGTCTACCGTCTTGTTTGAAAATGAAAGTGTTGAGGATACTGTGCGATGATTGTGGATCACAAATCACTGGTCTACAACAAAAAACCTTTTTCTTGCAACAGAGATGAAATTAACTATTTATAACTAATTCCGCAAAGTAAAATCCAAAAGTAATTGTAAAAAAGCCGCAACACTTACAGTTTTTTGTTATGACTGTTTTATCAGCGCTGGAAAAAATAGACAAAAACATTTAGAATACATGTTTTATTATTATCAATATCATTAATTTACTATGGAATATGGTTGTAAATGAGATTATACACATATTTTATATTAAATAAAAGATAAAAATGTTAAAGATTCACTAATTACAATGAAATATTATTACTTTTTTCTCTTATGTTGTGTCAAATCTTTTCTCTTAAGGAACCAGCACTAGTCATCCATCATTGCTGGACTCCATCGACCTGATATCGAGTTTCCATAGTCCTAATGTCTTAATGGAAAATTTCCCCTTGTTCGTTCTAACCACCCCAAGAATTTTCCGGAAGACGTCTAAATGTGAATGTAATAATTGCATTTTGAGCGACATTCGGCACCCCAAGGATTGGAAGGATTTAGAAAGCTCTCCTATTAGTATTACATAATTTTCATCCTTTCAGTTTCCTAAAAATTCTTTCACCACCTTCTCGAATGACTTCCAAGTTGGCAATTATTTTTGATTAAACTTACTTTCAAAAACAGGGTTGTTAACAAACCTTCTAATCTTAGGTCCAACAAAAACTTTCTTTAAGTTTGGCTTCCCTTAATTGGTGGTAAAATCCTCTCAATTGTTTAAAAACGCCTCCTTCTTTGTCGAAGGTCTTCACAAAAGGTTTAATCAGTTCTAATTTAAAGTGAATTGGAAGAAGAAGAATCTTTACCGGATCACCAAGAGGAGTAACTTTACATTACTAGTTCCAGGCTGAGCATGCGTTCTGCTTGGCCCTTCCTTTTTTGCAAAATGCTGCTATGTTGCTTTGCTATCCCACAAATATGAAAAACAATAATACTTTGTAAATCCACCAAGAAGACCCATTAACTTAACTATGACCTTTAAATCTCCACGAGCTTGCCAATTCAATTGCATTTAGAATAATCTCCATTGTTAGCATACGTTTCCTTCATCGAAGCCGAATAAGCTAAAGGTGTTGATGGTTTCTTATTTGCATGGTGGAGTAATAAAGTTTTTAAGCTATATTTATATGAATCAATAAAAACGCACCATTCTGAAGGTTCATGCTCGATTTGTAGCCTCTTCATTAATCCATATATGTCAAAACAAACACATATAAAGAACCTTCCATTCTGTAAGACGCTGAATATACCACATTTCTTTTTCGGAAATACGTAATGCTTCTCCCACTGACAACAGATTCCACTCTTGCAATCTGGAGCCGAGAGGTTCCAGCTATTTTTTTGATAGTCCCAGTTCACGCACCAAATCATTACGTTCGTTTTGAAGAATAAAATGGGGTGCACTCGAAGTCTCTGGTCTAAAAGTTGGGTCAGAAGTCTTTTCGGATATATCTATATTTCCATCGAATGTGTCTTGAATATCACTCATTCCTAGAATGTTATTATCTTCCCAATTTAGTGGCGGAGTTGGTATCGGTAAACCATCTCCATAAAGAAATGGTGGGAGTGCGGATGGCTATATTCAATTTCCTGATATTGTTTTTTTAACATATCCTTATGAGTTCTTTAGACAGAAGTAGCAATAATCAGAATGATTTAAAGATTCCCGCTAAACCACAGGGATAGCAAATAACTTTTTCTGCGTTTCATCCACTGAAAAAAGAGTCGCATTGCAACTTACGGAAGACTCTTGAAAAGCTCAACTATTATCTTAATCTCAAAATTTGCAACCAAAACACAGAAAATAAGCTTATTCCACTTCTTAAGCTAAGTGTATACCTTGTGATTTTAATATAAGTCGTCCACAAGCATAACCAAACTTATTGGAGTGAGTTTCGCAAGATCTACACTGAAATCTTTCCATTTTCAACATAAATTGTAACTGTAAACACACAACCACAGTAACCAAAGAACGTCTCTTTAATGGAATATCGGAAGAAAACGGATAAGATAGGGGTGCAACGTTGCCAAACAATGTTCTCAACAGGCAGAGTTACCGGCAGGAAGGATTGCCAGGAGGTAGTGTTACCACATGTGGCAAAGTGAAAATCATAAAACATTAGTGGATTGTAACCTTTCCTGTTACTCTAACAAAAAAATAGTACGTGGTGGGACTTTTTTACTTGCAGGTAGTTAAATAACTATCGGAATTAATAACAAAAATTACAATTCGGCCGTTGTTACCGAACCTCAGTAGACCAGTGTTATTAATATCACTCTAGAATTAATATTGGAGAAATGTGTTGACTGAAGATCACAGAGCTTTTGGTGTTCTGTCAGTTTAAGAATTAGGACACAGTGTTTGAAGATTAAAACTCTATATTCACACCTTTACATATAAAGTATCCATACCTATCTCCGACCTGGCTGAAGCCGTGCGGTTCAAAGGACATGCTGCGCGAAGTAGCCCCACCCAAACATGTCAACTTTCTAGTTACAGAGGAACATACAAAACAAAACCAAAAAATTGACATTCAAAATGGAAAAGCAAGGTTAAGCAATTATTTGACATTATTGAAACTCTGTAGTATACAAAATATATACAGTTTCGTAGAATCACCTACTATTTATAGGAATGAGGTTGATAACTCATTGGTGAGTAAGAATTAATGTAAACTGATACAGAGCGACGAGTCAGATATAAATGCTAGAGAAAAAGAGAGACCCGTCTATGAAGGTGTTGACAGCAGAAAAAAAAAGTTGCGCCCCGTCAGTACAGGTGTTGAGAGGAGAATTGATAAATTAGCAATAAACTGTAAACAAACCAGTAGCGCCACCAGGCGGAGACGCTAATCGTACAGAGAATCGTACACAGAAGGTAAAGAACACAATATACACTAATATCAAATTAAAGTAAAATAATAAAAGAGAAAAAATAATAGAACATGGCATGTAAGCACAAATCAACATATTGATATTAAATGAAATAGAATAAAAGCAACAGGATGAGGAAACATAGTAACATCATATTCAACGAATTTTCACAAATTTCCTTCAAAACTTCAGTAACTGAAATCTCAAAACTGTATATTATTCTTATTTTTTTATGAAGTGCATATTTTTATTTTGTTTTTCACAAGTTAAATGCGTTATAAAATATTGAAAACACCAGTATACTTTTCAACGGAAGGAAAATGATAATTTATATATAAAAATGCTTAAAACAACTTATTTTTTACTTTAATAATTATATTTTATAATTATTATTACTACTATTGTGACATTGATAATAAATAGATTAATTGCAGCTTTTTTATTACAGTATCTTTAAGAGAGAGAGAAAAAACACCACCACATTTTAGGCTGAATTTTCAAAAGCGCTTATCTCATAATACAAGTTGCTGACATGAGATTCCTTAAGTATTACTCGTATTTTGGTAAATATAAAAACAGCTTTTTCCGTAGAAAAGTTTTCCGATCATTGCGCAAAGGAAAGGTTCGGCTTAGGAAAGGCATTTTGAAAAAATATATGAAAGAGGTTTAATGAATAAAGCCCTTGAAGTGAGAACTTCTAAACTTTCAAATATTTTCATCAGGTCTTTTGCCAATGCCCTAGACCAGGGGTCGGCAACCTATTGAAACGGAAGAGCCAAAAGTTACAATTTACAAAATTTCTCAGTTTTTAAAGAGCCACTAATAATTTTCGTTTCAATATTATAGTATTTGCTTATATATATTTGATTTTTGATTTAAAATAAACGGCTTTAAATACGGAATAATATTTATTCATATGCAAAAACAAATATTGATGGTTACATCAATGGGAGCATTGGCTTTGCATGTCTTTTGAAAGTTTGATTAAATCTGGCTTATAAACTGTTGTTTTAAGTTTCAAGCACGTCTCTAGATTTTTATTTGTTAGTTGACTTCTAACTGTACTTTTTATTATATTCATGCAAGAGAATGCTTGCTGACACGAATATGTCGACCCGAAGATCGTCAGCACTCCATATGCCAACTTCTTCACCTCACTGTAGCATTATGGAAGACTATTCCATGCGCCGAAAATGAGGGCCTCAACTCGCGGAATTTCTTTTAGAGCTGTCCACTTGTGCTGCGCGATGTGCATGCATTTCTAGACCTCCAACTCTTCCAACTTGCTCTTGAGTTCTGTGAACTTTCCACTCCAAAAGTCTTTGGTTTTCAAATCCAGCAATTCCATTTGAAGCGATCCAGCATCAATTCCAAATGGCTCAATTTGTGTTGAGAGGATTTACTATGAACGCGGGAGTACTTTTGTCTGTTTTGAATTGCTCGAATCTCACAGAGAATCTATCCTTCATGTTTTTTAAAGCTATGCTGAAGTAATTCGCTTCAATAGTTGCATTGGTCTCATTGCGATATTGCTTCAGATTTTTAAAATGAAGTAATTTGCCGCTCTCCATGTCTTCAACAAAAAGAAGTAATTTTTTTTCGAAACAAACTAATTCTTAAGCAAGGCGTAGGCTGGGTTGCCCTTTCCTTGCAGTTTTAGATTTAGTTTCATTATGGTATCTACCATGAAGTTGAATTTTTGCAGACATTTGTCTTCTTCCAATTCAGGATAGTCAATGCTTTTTTCATTGAGGAATGTTTTTATTTCACTCAAGCACAAAGCAAAACGTTGCAATACGTTACCTCTGGAAAGTCATCGCACTTTATTGTGCGGAAGTAGGTCAGAAAACTGGCTATCTGTTTCTTCAAGGAAATCTTTTAAACTGGCGATGGTAGATTGCTTTTGCCAAGATGCCTTAATACCAATAATCTTAATTACCAAGTTCATGTCCTCAACTACTTTGGCAGGAAATGTTTGATCACAAAGCGCTTCTAGATGAATTATGCTGTGAAACGTTATAATTTCCTAGTTTATTTTTTTCTGAAGAATTGATGTTACCCCTCCATGTATTCCTGTCATACTTCTGGCTCAATCAGTTGCTAGAGAAACGATTTTATTTATATCGATTCCATTGTCTTCCAAGCATTTTTACACAGCATTTGCTATATCTTCTCTACGAGTTTGCCCTGAGAGCGGTAGCAAACCTAGCAATTCTTCTTTTGGACCTTGTGACGACATATACCTGACGAAAAGGGTAACTTATGCCGTGTCTTTTATGTCGCAAGACTCATCTATAGCAAGTGATAAGGCAGAAGCCAGTTGAATGTCTTCCACTTGCATATGTGTTACATTTGAAGACGTTTTAGCAGTTCTATCTTGTACTGTTTTAGCAAATAATGGCAAATCTTTGATTTTTTTCATGATTTCTCCTTTGTTTTTAAAATCACGAAACAGTTCTTCAGATTCACTTATAAAACAATCTTTGACGTTCTCACCATCTGTGAATAGTTTTCCTCTTTTTGCAATTTCTAATGATACTGCAAAGATTGCCAGATTTACATTATTGGAAGATTGCGCCCAGTTACTTAGCATGGAACTTGAGTGTTGTTTTTTGGAGCTTTTCAACAGCTTTTTTTAGTGCGTCACCGGTTGGATATTTACCAGCAAACTGGGTATGTTTTGTAGTGAAGTGTCTCTCCAAATTTGACTTCTTATTGTGTGCGAGTTTTTCGTGGCAAATGAGACAAGTCGGAAGGCCATCTGTGTTGCATATGAATGCAAACGACTCCGTCCAATCCCGATTGAATTCTCGGTTTTCTTCTTCAGTTCTTCTCTTTTTTACCAGATACCATGTTGGCGGCGGAGCTGAAAAAATGATTTTTTAAAATTTTACTTAGCTATCTAAAACGGCAAACGATTCATTTACCATTATTACTCCGTTAACACGATCCTCAGATATGTAATCCAATTCTGTTACTGATTTTATTATATTATACGCGTACATACTTTTCAGAAGATAATTCGCTTCTAAATCGTATTCTTCTTGAAACAACAAGCGAATAGACACGCAAAAACCGCAAGCGATTAAATTAACACACATGCAACGTAAAGTCGACCGCGCTATCCGAGGATGACTGACTGACAACACGTCTAGATTCTAAACGGTGGCTGTTTGGGTGAAACGGAAATGGAATGCAATTGGCTGAAAGATAAACATGGTCACGGAGTCTCATCTCTAAGAACAAAAGAATAATTCAAATTTATCTCATTACTATCATGTTAAGCGTAGCGATTTGTAATTAACGATTATGAAAATAGAAGCTATTGAGAAATTAGGTACTTAAAAATATATTTTCTTATTTTTTAAGGGTTTTGGTAGTATATTATTAATTTTTTCGTATGGAACTGGAGAGCCGCAACTTTACATCAAAAGAGCCACATGCGGCTCGCGAGCCGCAGGTTGCCGACCCCTGCCCTAGACGGCTCAGATAGGTTTTTAATGTTGAAAACCACCTCCGTAGAAATCATGTTGAATTTTCAAAGAATAAATATCAATTTTTAAAAATAAATACAAGGTCTTCGTTTGAGTTTAGTTATATTAGCGTCTAGGTTTGAAGAAATACTAAGGATATTTGGGGAAAGACCTCGTCATTTTGAATCACGGCCGGATGGCGAGGACAACACTTGAACAGACATCCCCTCTCCAATCCACATCTGTGGGAAGATTTTTGGCCTCCTACGTATGATTTAGCTTGCAGCAGGCTCCATACACGACGGATCTTCAATGAAATTGGGTTTTGAACCTTGAGCCTTCCCAGCCTGAAGACTGAGACCATACCACTATGCCACAGCGGCCCTAGCTTTCGATTGAATTTGACTATTTGGAAAACAAATTGAAGAAGGGTGCAAGTGGGGTCAACAAATCCTTTTTGTGTTCTCACTAATCACATGCATTCATAGCGACATCTAGAAAATCTATGAGAAGTTGTTTCAGCTGAAAGTGGCAGGCTAATTAAAATTCACATAGTAAATCTACTTTAAAAAGCATAAGTTGAACTTCTAGCATTTTTAAATGTCCCAGCGCTTCTTCCGTGGGAAGCACTGGATTTTTGAATCAGTTCGAACCAGTTTAAATACAAGTAGAATGCATCGAAAGATGAACAGCATTTATACAAATCAATTTTCACAAATTAGGGTGCGTCCCTGCGTTTTAATTTCGACAAACTTGTTTGGTTAAAAAGATCGGGCATATTTCCTTTTCAATGTTGAAAACCACTTCGGGAGAAATAGTGTTGCATTTTCATCACATAAATATAAATTTTCAACCCTAAGAGTATGGTCTTCGGTTGAATACGATGTTTTGAAAAAAATGGCACAAAAATTATATTGATTTTTTACGCTCTCTCTATTCCACTCATTCGTAGAGACATCTGAAGAAACTCTGAGAAATTGTTTTAATTGAATGTTGTAGTTTAATTAAGAGTCCATCTCTAAATCAGCTTCAAAGACTGAAAAATTAGAGGGACACACAAGCTAAATTTCCAGACTTTTTATATGTCCAGAACTTTTTCGTGGGAAGCACTGGTTTAAAAATAACTTTGCAACGGGAAAAGGAAAGTTGCAATTGAAAGAAGATGAACGCCATCCATACAAAGCAGTTTTTACAAATTAGAAGTTGTGAGCGTTTCTCGTGTTTGATTCTTGATCGGGCATATACTTACCAGAAAAAGTCTGCTTACAAATACATAGCAAATATTCAAAAAGAAAAAAAAAGAAACCAATGATGATATTAATTTCATTTTTATTTCTTTTATTTCTTAGATAATTCATTAGCTCCTAATAACAATTTCAGAAATATAAAATATTTTGCTTTTTACAAAATAATTAAACTTAAAATATATAAATAGCTACCAGAAATGCTTGCGTACAGTTAAAATGCCAGCAAAAATTAATAACCATAAACTGTCAATTAAACGCTATTAGCTATGTCTAAGGGCATGTGTCAATCCTTTAGACATACATTAGACCAATATGGATTTCCTCATAAGAAATGTTATTTCATTCTGTGATAATCATCCCTTTCAACTTGTCCTTCAAGTTTACGTCATGTTGTCGAATCTTTTATTCCAATAAGTTTCATAAATGTTGGAGAAGGTTTAAGTCCTGCGATTGCTGAGGAGAATGCAACCGATTTGTGATATTGTATAGCCGCCAGAGCTTTATATTATGGACAGTGTGTTTAGAATAATTTTCCTGTATAGTCACCTCCATGGTTCAAATGCTGTGCGCTCTGTTTCAAATTTTCTTTAAAAATGTTTATATGCCCCATAAGATAAGATGTCGAGTTTATAAAGGTTAAACGACTTTTGCCAGTGGCTGCCATACACCCCCCAAATCATTAGACCATCTCCACCGCATTTTAACTGTAGGCATAAGATTCTGTTTCTCAAAAATCTTGCCTTGTTTTCTCCAGATCAACTTTCGTCCTTTGATCCCAAAGATGCACAACTTTCTCTCGTCAAAGAAAAGAACTTTCCCCTCAAACTGTGGAGGCTTATTAACATACTCATTTGCATAATCTAAAGGTTTTTTGTTATTGACAGGTTATATATTTATGACTTTCTACGAACTACACGGCCATGATAATCAGCCTTTTCCAAAATTTTCCGTATGTTGTCTTCATGAAAAGTTTTATCAAATCTCAATCTAACGTCATTTGGAATTTGAAATGCAGTAATCTTTGGATTTGGACGTACGAGTTTGAAGATGTATCTGTTTTCACGGGCAGTCAGCTTCGATAGACGTCCATTAGATGGTGGATTAGAGATAACAGAGTTCGGTGAATTGTAATTACCGATCACTCTTTGGTAGCGGAATGAGTTCTTGCAACATTTTTGCCAATTTATCGAAGAGGTTTACCTTCATTCTTTAGTTTTAATATTATCTTCATTTCTTCAGGAGTAATCTGTTTTCCTTGAAAATGCACTTTAACTAAATTTAGCATTCAAAAATTCTGAAAATGTAATATGCTGTGCTTACTCACCGAAACTAAATAAGTGTTTAGTATACTAAAAATAAGTGTAAAGTATTATATAAGGTGTGCCCAAATGAAAAGGAGACTGCAGTTATATGTAAAGAAATTTTAATAACAATATTCGAATTACAGTTCATGTGGAACAGTACAACTATAAATAATCTCCATTGACATTGATACACTGATCCCAGTGCGTAGGAAGGGAGTGAATGGCTTCAGTGTAAAAATTGCTGCGTCAGGCAAACACCCATTGTCGCCGTCTTCTGATTCTCTGACAGATGCTTTTGCACCCACTGTGCACAAACTTTGCCATAACCAAGCTTTTTGTGGATTATGTGATGCACACAGTTCCTTTCCTTACCGACAGTTCAACAGCAATTTCTTGTGTGGTGATCCGACGAGTCTGCCGTATGAGCTCATTCACAATCGAAGTCGTGGCACTGTTGGTCACAACGTGCGCCTGCCTAGGGCATGGCAAGTCCTTGATGTTTACGCGTCCCTCCTCATAACGCTCACACCACCGGAACATGGTGCACCGTGCGAGACACTGCTCTCCGTACACCTCTTTCATCTTACGATAAATTTGTGAAGCATGCTCCCCCTTCTGCTCTTTGTGCTGATCTGGAGGAATCCATCATGCAACGAACTGCGGAGACAACTCTCCAGAAATGAGGATATTGATGAGAGGTCATTAACTGCGCAGGTGCAACTGGGAATACCACCACGTCATCTATCGACTAGCACATTAAGTCACTGTGATTTGATACAACGCCGATATAGATAAGGTCTCCTTTTCATTTGGGCACACCTTGTATTTGTACCACACCTTTTCTGGCAGCTATTTATGTGAGTTTCATTAATTTATTAAGTTTCATTAATTTAAAAAAAACTATTTTTGTTATGTTTCTGAAATCGTTATTTAAGGCTAATGAATTGTCTAAGGGATGTAATAAATAAAAATTAAATTATGCTATTTATGATATTTTTTTCTTGAATATTTGCTATTTATTTGTACGCAGACTTTTCCTTGTAAGTGTATATCCTTTTTAATGTTGAAAACCACTTCCGTAATAGAATAGTGTTGAATTTTCAATAAATAAATATCAGTTTATACAAGACATATTGGAAAAGGGTGCAAGTGACGTTAACAATTCCTTTTATTTCCTCTCTCACTGCACGCTTTCGAAGCGACATCTAGAGTTGCTTTGAGAAATTATTTTAGTTGAATGTTGTAAGTTATTTAAGAGCCCCTGTAAATCAGCTTTAAAAGCTTAAATATCAGAGAAACTCACAAGTTGATCTTCCATTAATTTTATATGTCCCAGAACTTCTTTCTCAGCTCGTCTTTTGTGGTAACCACTGGGTTTTTATATAAATTCGAATGCACATCGCAAAGAAAGACCAAATTGAATGATGATGAAGACCATTTATGCAAAAGAATTTTTTATTTGTGAGAGCGTCTCGTGTTTTATTCTTGACACATCTGTTTGGTCAAACAAATTGGCATATTTCTCTTTCAATGTTGAAGACCACTTCGGTAAAAATAGTGTTGCATTACCACCAGATATGTATCAATTTTGAACAATAAAAACATGGTCTTCGGTTGAATTTGATGCTTTGGAATGCATGTTAAGAAGGGCGTTAACAAGTTCTTTTTATGTCCACTTTCATTCGGCGCGACGACTAAAAAAGCCGTTAGAAATTATTTTATTTGAAAGTTTATGATTATTTAAAAGATACCTTATAAATAAAAAAAATGAAATATCCGAGACACACACGTAAGCTAAACACCCAGACATTTTACATGTAGCAAAACTTCTTCGTGCGGAGCACTGCGTTTTTAAATAACTTTACAATAGGCAAACGAAATAGCAAATTGAAAGACGATGAATACCATTCATACAAAAGTTTTTTAAAAATAACTGATTCTGAGCGCGTCTCGAGTTTCATTCTTGATAAACTTGTTTGTATAAATAAATCGGTCATATTTCGTTTTCAATGTTGAAAACTATTTCAGTAGACATAGTGTTCATCTTCAAAACATAAATATAAATTTTTAGCGATAAAATTATGGCCTACGGTTGAATAAGACAGTTAGGATATCATATTGAAAAGGGCATTAACATTTCTTTTTATGCCCTCTCTCATTAAGCGTATCATTTAAAGAGGCACTGAGAAATTATTTCAGTTAAAAATCATGGGTAAATTAAATGTTCCCCAGTAAATCAACTATAAAAGACTGAAGCCCCAAAAGAACTCATAAACTAAGCTCTCGCTCTTTTTACATGTGCCAGAACTTCTTCATGAAAATCATGGGTTTTTTAAATAACTTCAAACACACAGTAATGAAAGACAAATTGAAAGAAGGTCAACACCATCCACGAAAAGCGATTGATACAAATTATTGTGGTTGTGATAGCATCTCGTTTTTTATTCTTGACAAACTTGTTTGGCCAAATAAAACGGTTATATTTCTTTTTTTAATGGTGAAGGTTACTTCTGTAGAAATAGCGTTGCATTTTCACCAAATAAATTTCAATTTTTAAAAATAAAAATATGGCTTGGAAGATATGTTGAAAAAAGTGATGCTAACATTTTCCTTTCGCGTTTACTCTTATTCCACGCATTCGTGGCGACATCTATAGAGGCTCTGAGAAATTATTTCAGTCGAATGTTAGTTAAGAGCACCCCAGTAATTCAGCTTCAGAAAATTGAAACACCAGAGTTTTTAAATAACTTCTCCTTGTTCCAAATGAAAGACCAAACTGAGAGAAGATGAACACCATTCATACAAATCATTTGTTGCAAATTAGTGGTTGTGAGCGAGTTCTTATTTTATTCGTGACAAACTTAGTTGGCCAAATAAATGTGGATGATATTTTTTTCTAAAAAGTACAAGACGTGTACTGAAGTGTGACAGGAATTTCTGAGAAGTTCATTGTTACAAATATGAAACAATCTAACTCTTTCCTCCTCAAAGTGAAACTTCTGTATAGAGAGTTGTGAATCAGAAGACCTGTAATGGAAAACGAAATGAGACACTGAAGCCGAGGACGGCAACCTGTGATTGAGGAGTCTCATGTTGTTCCTTTACTGCATAATTGTGGATATTTTTAAGTTAATAAATAATATCTACGTATAACCCTTATGCAGTTGGACTTCTGTCAATCTTCTGATCTACATACTTTTGTGAACAGACATTTTCGAATAAGAATTTTATTGAAAATCAACTTAAGAAATCAGCTTGTAAGTCTACCGTCTTGTTTGAAAATGAAAGTGTTGTGTATACTGTGCGATAATCTCAGATCTCAGATCTCTACTAATAATAAAGGAGAATGTGTGTGTATCTGTGTGTTGGAACTCTACAGGGTGGGAATGTGCACATCTTTGCCATTTTTTTGAAATTTTAATTAGAATTTTAATTAATTAAAAATTAAGCTAAATTTTGGCGTTTTTCCTTAATAACTTCCGAAAATATTATAGCACGAAAATTATTTTTTCACCATCCGAAAATATAAAAAATGACCTTTTCTGTGATATCAATTAGGTTGGCGTACGATTTTTTCTCTAATTTTAATAAATTTGTAAAAATATTTTTGGCATAATTTACAACAATAACTTACATTGTTGCAACGCATTTCAAACAGCTTTCATTGTTTAAAGAAATGTCTAATTGCATGTTTCTCTTCCATTGTTGAAAGCTAAAAAAATATCTAACTGGATTTTACTTTCTTCTTTTATTCGATCAATTTTTCAGAAAAATCTGTGAAGGAAGTCCTCAAAATAGTAAGTATAAAATGAAATAATCCAATGAACTGAAAGATTAACATTTCTATGTTTTTATTCGTTTTATCAACGTGTTTTAAGCTAATTAGCACGCTGCTGGACGTAAAATGTTCCGCGCCAATTTAATGTTGAAATCCAATGCGTATTTTACGTGAATGTAGACAAGGAATAGAACAAGTGCAAGGCAACGAAAAACCGCGAATTAAATGTTTATGGCGATTTGAATTTTAAAACTACTTTTTTAAGGAAATCATTAATATAAAATTGTGAATAAGAGATTCAGTTAAAATTTTATTTTCGACGATGAAGCTGGTCGCCGAAGACGGCTAGTAATTAATAATACCCTAGAATTAATATTGGAGAAATGCGTCGACTGAAGGTCACTCAGCCTTTGGTGCTCTGTCAGTTTAAGAATGAGGAAACTATGCTTGAAAATTGAAGTTTATTCACACCATTATATATAAAATATACATAGTTGTCTCCGACTTGGCCGAAAGCGTGCTCTTCAAACGGCAGGTGGCGAGAAGCAACACCACCCAAACAACTCAAATTTCAGCAATTCAACTTTCTAATTACAGAAGGACCAATGAAAACAATACAAAAAATTCAATATTCAAAATTGAAAAGCAAGGTTAAACAATTATTTGACGTGATTGAAAATGTATATGGAAAATATGTACAGTTTCGTAGTATCGCCTACTATTTGCAGGAATGCGATTGTAAACTCATTGCTGAGTAAGAATTGATGTAAACTGCATATTGCAGTAAAAACAAGAGTGTCCTGAAAAGGCGGAGACAAATGCGAAAATCAAAAATATAATTAAAGACATGTCTGTGCGGGTGTTGAGAGCAGAATTAATACATTAACAATAAACTGCATGCAAACTAGTAGCGCCACCTGGCGGAGACGCTAAAATGAAGTGTACAGAGAAGCTAAAAAACAAAATATACACTAATATCAAATTAAAATAAAATTATACAGCATTACAAGCGAACATAAATCAACATATTGATATTAAATAAAATAGAACAAAAGCAATAGCAGGAGGAAACAGACAGTGACATCATATTCAACGAATTTTCATAAATTTTCTCGAAAACTTCAGTAACTGAAATCTCAAAACTGTACATTATCATTTTTTTTTATAAAGAGTATATTTTTATTTTGTTTTTCACAGTTAAATGCATTATAAAATATTAGAAACGCCAGTAAACTGTTTGACGAAAGGAAAATGATAATTTATATGTAAAAATGTTTAAAAGTACCTATTTTTTATTTTAATAATTATATTTTATAATTATTATTACTACTATTTTGAGATTGATAATGAATAATTTAATTGCAGCTTTTTTCATTACAGAATCTTTAAGACAGAGAGAAAAAACACCACCACGTTTTAGGCTGAATTTTTAAAAGCGCTTATCCCATAATTCAAGTTGCTGACTTGCGATTCCGTAAGCATTACTCGTATTTTGGTAAATAAAAAAACAGCTTTTTCTGAAAAAAATTTCCCGGTCTTTGCGCAAAGGAAAGGGTAGGCGTAGGAAAGGCATTTCGAAAAAATATGTAAAAAAAATTTAACGAATAAAGTCTTCAAAGTGAGAACTTCAAAACTTTCAAATGTTTTTAGCAGATCTTTTGCCATTGCCCTAGGCGGCTGAGATCGGGTTTTTAATGTTGAAAACCCCTTCCGTAGAAATCATGTTGAATTTTCAACGAATAAATATCAATTTTAAAAATAAATACATGGTCTTCGGTTGAGTTGAGTTATATTAGCGTCCCATTTTGAAGCAACATGGGGGAAGACTTCGTCAGTTTGAACCACGGCCAGATGGCGAGGACAACACTTGAACAGACATCCCCTCTCCAAACTTCCAAACCACACCAGTGGGAGGAGGTTTGACCGCCTACGTATGATTTAGCGCGCAGCAGGCTCCATATACAACGGATCTTCAATCGAATCGGGTTTCGAATCTGGAACCCTCCGACCCTGAAGGCCGAGACTTTACCACTATGTCACCGCTGCCCTGGTTTTCGGTTGAATATGACTGTTTGGAAAACCTATTGAAGACGGTTGCAAGTGATTTCAACAATTCCTTTTTGTGTTCTCTCTTATTGCACGCATTCGTAGCGACATCTAGAGAGGCTCTGGGAAGTTGCTTCAGCTGAAAGTGGTAGGTTAATTAAAATCCACATAGTAAATCTGCTTTAAAAAGCTGAAATGTCAGAGAAACTCATAAGTTGAACTTCCAGCTTTTTTAAATGTCCCACCGCTTCTTCTGCGGGAAGCACTGGGTTTTTGAATAAGTCGGAACTAATTGAGATAGAGATAGAGGGTACTGAAAGATGAACAGCATTCATACAAATCAATTTTCACAAATTAGTGGTGAGTCCCTGCGCTTTAATTTTGACAAACTTGTTTGGCTGAAAAGATCGGGCATATTTCCTTTTTAATGTTGAAAACCACTTCCGAAGAAATAGTGTTGCATTTGCTCCACATAAATACCAATTTTTAACGGTAAGAGTATGGTCTCGGTTGAATATGACGCTTTGGAATGTATATTTAAAAATGGCATATACTCAAAATTTTATGCTTTCTCTTATTTCACACATTCGTAGCGATATCTGGAGAAGCCATAAGAACTTGTTTCAGCTGAAAGTTCCAGGTTAATTAAGAGTCCACCTGTAAATCAGCATCAAAAGTTTAAAAAACTAAAGGAACACATAAGCTGAAGTCTCTTCCAGACTTTTTATATTTCCCAGAACTTCTTCATGGGAAGCACTGGTTTAAAAATAAACATAAGAAAGGCGCAGTTCGGCTTCGCGCCGTAGATTTTTTGTGAAAACGTCGGGATAAAATCACAAAACAAGTATTTCGTATTAATATGTAATTTTATGATCAATCTCTTTAATACAATAATTACACAGAGTAGTATAATGGTTACAGAATAGATAAATCACAAGCTACCACAGACCCTTGCTACATGCGATAAACTTGTGATTTATCTATTCTGCAACCATTATACTACTCTGTGTAGATATTGTATTAAAGAGATTGACAATAAAATTACATATTAATAAGAAATACTTGTTTTATGATTTTACCTCAACGTTTTCACGGAACATCTACCGCGCGGACGCGAGCTGCGCCTTTCTTATGTTTTATATAGAGTAGCTTTTGATGGCGCCATCTGTTGACAGTATATAGAACTACATTTCGCATATGCTCAGTAAAACATTTACTACAAAAGCTCATATTTCCCATAATATTCAAAATTTTGAATTCAAATTTTAATACAATGGCAAAATGGGGGTCATATTCGGATTCAGGGGGTCATTTTGCATAAGAATTTGCAGGAATGGTGTCGGGGCCGATTTTCATCAGAACAGTGTTATCAGTCACATTCATAATTACCAGGTCCTTTTTAAGTCAGGTATCTAGCGACTCAGTTAAGCCTCCAATACATCAACTTTTAAATCAAGGATCCAATCAGTATTTTTACTTTCTCGTATACGAAGTATACAAAGAGAAAGTATTGTAATCGTCAAAAAATTCGAACTCTAGATTTTGACGAATCTCCACGTTTTAGACCTCTCTGATTCCGAAAAACACAATTTTGGAATTATATCTGTCTCTGCGTGTGTGTCTGTGAACACGATAACTCAAAAACTATTAGAGCTACGGGGATGAAATTTGGTATGTGGTCTTTAAACATAATTTGTAGGTTTCTAACAAATTTTGGACAAAATCCGTCCACAGGAAGTCTGTCTGCCTGTATGTCCGAAGTCATGTGAACATTATAACTCAAAAACTTGAATCGCTAAATGGATAAAATTTGGTACACAGTTTTATCGTCATGAATGTAGGTCCGTATAAAATTTTGGGCCAAATCCGTCAAAAGGTTGACTGTCTGTCGGTCTGTATAAGCGCATCTCCAACGAGTCCGCTAACTTCAAGCGCATGCGTATTGAACGCAATCTTCTGTGCACGATATTTATTGACTCCTGCTTGGCGCTTTTTTTCATCCGATTCTCCATGCGCATGCGTACTTGGTAGCAATCTGTGCACGCGGAAGGATTGTCCTTGAGCCAAGAAAGAGTAGAAATCGGTAGTCATTTAATCGGAACGCATCTCTTCGAATTTGATTTTTTACCTAAATATTTTCTGATAGTCATTGGATCCTGGGTTACAATAGGTTCGAATTTTTTTATCCACGCGGGGGGAGGGGAAACAGCACCTTTTTCGAGAAGTATAAGGGAAAGTTTAGGGGAGACCACTCCCGCTGGTTTCATTCGTAAACCTTTCTCACCTGCATCAACCTTTTGGTCAGCAAGCCATCCAGTGAAAACATTTGAAAAAAGTCGGATTGTGTCTTCAGCTTTTGTACCTTGTTTGGACAAACCTGTCTGTGTTTTTGTGCGTTTTGTTAATAGGCAATTGTCTCATACAGTCAAGCAACTGTCAGACAGTAACAAGAGAGACAAACTCCTAATGAACAACCCTAGGGAAAACTGAGAAAAATAAAAACTGCTTCAATACAACTTCCCAATACATCCTTAGATTCGTGCTCCAATGAAATTTTCAGCGTGCATATGGTATAAGCACGGAAGAACGTGGATTTTTAGGAACAAGTGTAATCCAACTGCCATAATACCAACAGTACAAACAATTTGTGTCAAGATTTATTTTAATATTTTTTTATTTCTTTGTTCATTACTTTCTCGTATACGAAGTATACAAAGAGAAAGTATCGTAATCGTCAAAAAATTCGAACTCGAGATCTTGACGAATCTCCACGTTTTAGACCTCCCAGAGTCCGAAAAACACAATTTTGGAATTATGTCTGTCTGTGACACGATAACTCAAAAACTATTAGAGCTACAAGGATGAAATTTGGTATGTGATCTTGACATGTAATTTGTATGTTTCTATCAAATTTTGAACAAAATCCCTCTAAGGGAAGTCTGTCTGTTCGCGTTCATGTGAACACTATAACTCTAAAACTTGAATAGCTAGATGGATAAAATTTGGTACACAGTTTTATCATCAGAAATGTAGTTTGGGCCAAATCCGTCAATGGCTTCACTGTCTGTCTGTCTGTATAATCGCATACTTTTGAACGCAATAATTTCTTTAAACAATTACTTTGATAAATGACATTTGGTAAGTGGCCTTCTTACCTTAATGCTAGATTTTTGTCCAATTTTTGTATCAATCGGTTAAAAAAAAGCGTTCAAATTGCAAATTTCCTTTTCTTTATCTTACACCCAGCCCTATTGGTATTCACGCCGGCTCTTAATTCCACTTCCGCGTTGGACGACCTTCGGAAATCTTGGTATGACGTTTTGGTTATTTTTTTTCTCCGCTGCATTAGGGAGTTCTTGTTCGTTTCACTGCCATTTAGCTTAATTTTTTCTCTGCATGTGTTAGGAGTATACGAGAAAGTTTAGGGGAGACCACTCCCGCTGGAGTTTTATTCAGATAAGTTTTTTTCTGATATTTGTGTTTAATTGTGTATATTTTCCAAACTGTTTTGAGTGTTTCCTGCTTGTTTTAAATTTAATCAAGTTCTGTTGTTTAAATGGGTATTTTTTATCATTTCTGTCTGTAAATGTCAAACTCTTATTTAAGAGTGTGTTGCCCAGACAAGGCGTATATTTGTTCTGATTCAGTAATTTCTCAAGTTTAAGTTTTTTAATTGTAGGTTTTTCATTAGTTTAAATCATGGGGAGGGGAGAATTTAAAGTTGTTCGGGTATGGCGCGTGGGTTCCCAGGGCCCTGTGGTGGAAATTGTTGTACTCATCCACCCTGCATCCACCCAACTAGTTAGATAAAAATTGAGGTTATAGGCACCAGGGGTGTGGGGTGGCTTCATATCATGTCTGTGAACATGATAACTCGAAAGCTATAAAAGTTAGAAAGATGAAATTTGATATGCGATCTTTGCACATAATTTTATATTCCTATCAAATTTTGGACGAAATCCGTCTAAGGGAAATCTGTCTGGCTGTCTGGTCGTGTTCATGTGAACACGATAACTCAAGAACTTAAATAGCTAGATGGATGAAATTTGGCACACAGTTTTATCATCAACAATATCAAATTCCATATCAAATTCTGGACGAAATCTGTCGAAGTGTTGACCGTCTGGCGGTCTGTATAATCGAATACTTGTGAACATGATAACTCCTAAATGCAATGACTTAGATAAATGAAATTTGAAATGTATTCTTCTTATCTTAATTACATATCTTTGGAAATGTATTCTTCTTATCTTAATTACATATCTTTTGAAATGTATTCTTCTTATCTTAATTACATATCTTTTCAAATGTATTCTTCTTATCATAATTACATATCTTTTCAAATGTATTCTTCTTATCTTAATTACATATCTTTTGAAATGTATTCTTCTTATCTTAATTACATATCTGAGTCCAATTTTGGTTTCAATCAGTAGAAAAAAACACTTTCAAATTGCATATTCGGTTTCTTGACCATTCTACGACGCAAGAAAAGACCTCAAGAGACGACGTATTTTACCCACCTGTGTTAGGGATTGGAGCGTGTTACTCCCATTTGTCATTCCTCCATTGTTAGGGCGTGCTCTGAGAAATTATTTCAGTTGAGAGTCATAGGTTAATTAAAAGTTCCCCTGCAAATCAGCTTCAGAAAACTGAAACATCAGAGGAACATTCAGGTTTTTTATATATCCCAGAGAACTCCCTCTTAAGAAATACCGGGTTTTTAAAATAACATCCTAAGGAATATAATTAAAGACCGAGATGAAAGTAAAAAGAACATCATTCATACTAATCAGTTGCTATAAATTAGTGGTTGTGAGCGCATTTCACGTTTCATTCTTGACCAACTTGTTTGGCCAAATAAATCTAACATATTTTATTTCTACGCCATACGTTGCTTGTACTAAAGTATAAGAAGAATATTTGCCAAGTCGCAAGTTTGAAACAATCAAATTCTTTCCAGTTGAAGTGAAACTTCTGTATAGAGAGATGCGAATCAGAAGATGTGTGACCGAAATCGAAGCGAAACGCTAAAGGCTGTATTGGAAGGTCGCGTTGTGCAAGCATGTTTCGGCTTGAAAAGAACATTGAAACTCTCTAAAAGTTTGCAGCGACGTCACGCATTGTGGAATCTGGTCAGACACGATTTCGATCATCGTGGACTATATTCAACCGGCTTAAAAATGAGTGACGGACTGCGTCACTACGGCATTCTTGACGAACTACGTCATCGTCAATGTCGCATCCGGGTGGTTTGAATTTTAGACGATAAAGGGTATATCAGATGGAAGAACGCCGCCCCATGTCCCCGTACCCATGCCATGACAGCAACTGAACTGGTTGGATCAGCGTATAGTGGACGAATTGAGTGTAGACTAGGGGAATGCCACTCGCCAAAAGTTTATCGTCACGTGACTGGTCAGACAAGATGTCGGAAATCGTGGACTGTATTCAAATGGCTTGAAAATGTACACGGTAGTGACGGAAAACTATCAGCAGTGAATATTCGAACCAATCTTGTGTGAATTTGACGGCGACGTAGTTTGCATTCCATGTTGACCGAAATCCTGTCTGACAGGTTGTCTCAATGCGTCACGTAACGAGAAACTTCTGATAAGTGGCATTACCCAAGTGGACATGGCAATCGTCCAAGATAAGCTGTCCGTCTGATATACCCTTAACAGTTTTCCGTCATCGTGTATATTTTTAAGCCGGTTGAATACAGTCCACGATGACCAGGGACGATCCGCGGATAAGGCAAACTGGGCAACTTCCCTTGGCGCCGAAGTCCGGGATGGGTCCAAAATGGGAGAGTGTTGAAAAAATTGGTTAATAAATATGAAAGCTCCGGAAAAATGTTAAAACAATTTTCCTTTCGTATTAGTGGTTATCTTGAATAATGCCTAATATAATGAATGCTTGAATTTTGGCCAGTGCCTCTGAGGAATTTTTTTTGACTCTGCCAGTAACCTGCTGATGGCCGGAGAAGTTATTCTAAACCTATCAAAACCTATCTGCGATCCATCCAGGAGCGAATAGTTGGAAGAGCAAATATGTGAAATGAATGTGAGTTGAAGTTTCCATCGATTTAGAATACAGACATTGTTGGCGCCTTTGAACTGTGAATTGTCATTTTGGCGATAAGTGGTTGCTAGAATATGTGAGCGCGCCAATGCGCACTTTACTACGGTCTCACTTTTTCTCTCTTCTCTTGAAAACATGTATATCGTGTGTGTGATCATCAAAAATAAACGTTATGTTCGTGAACAAGGGTTCTGCTTTAATTTTCTAATTAAACGGACATTACATTATTTGTACTCAGTTGTGGTACCTCAGCGTGCGTAAAAATTGCGAACATACGCAATTTTTTTTGCAAAATATTAAGTTTTTTGGAATTCATAAATTTTATATGTTTCATTGTAAATCACCATTCATATTTTTTTTTTCAAAATAACCAGGCCTTCCGTAAATACCCCAAAAATATTTACCTACCAACTGGGTATTTACCCACCCCACATTACTAGTCGTATGCGAGAAAGTTTCGGGGAGGTCACTCCCGCTGGTTTTTCAACGGATTGAAACGAAATTTGAGCACAGATCTATAATTAATATTAGCAAACGTCATACCAATTTTTATTCATCTAAGCCAAAGGGTTTAGGACAGGGATGGGCAAACTTTTTCGGTCGCGGGCAAAAAATCGAAAAAAAAAGTTTGGCGGGCCAAGATAAATTTTTCTAAAATTTTAAAACAATATACAAGTATTACAATTTAAATATGTTAATGAGATGAATGAAATTGCGATTTCATTTTTAAAAGTTCCTTATATTGAGGTTCGAAGTGAGATGTACTGATTCTAAGGAACGAGGATAAATGCTCATCTGTCAGTCTACTTCTGAAATAATTCTTTCTAAGGTTCATAGTTGAAAACACTTGTTCACATATATTAGATGAAGCAAACATATCACTGATTTTCTGGGCGTGAGATATTAAATTTGGGAAACTTACTTTCGATAATGATTTGTAAAACTCTATCTTTGGCATATTTAGAAACGACTGCTTGAGATGATTGTTAGATTGCAACTCAATTAATTCAAGCTGCAAATCTAACCTCACTGCTTCACAATTTACGTTGAAAGGCATGGTAAAAATACCCAATTCTGTTTGAATGGCACTGAAATCTTGAAATTTGCGTTCGAACTCAAAATGCAGTTTTTTCAAGCCATCTTCATAATTCTTAAGCTTCTCTTCATTTACTGAGGGTATTGAATTTAACCTCGAGAAATGAGACAAGTCGTTCTTAGCTAGCTGCCCAGTAAACAGATTAAGTTTTAGTTTAAAAACTTTGAGATGGGCCCAGATATCGCCTATAAATTGATTTTTCCCTTGCATCTTGACATTCAAGTTGTTCATATGACAAAGAAGATCTGTGAAAAATGCAAAGTCCGAAAGCCATTCTGTACCTTCTAACATTTCGCACTCCGCAGAACACTGTTTCTCATGGAAGAACGACACAATGTCGTCTTTCAAATGCCAAACTCGCTCGAAAACACATCCTGCACTAAGCCACCTTACTTTCGTGTAATACAGTACATCAGAGTATTCAGATTGCACGGACTGAAGAAAATCTCGAAATTGCCTATGAGTAAGCCCACGAGATCGAATAGTATTTACAAGCTTCACGACTGCATCAAGCACGGGTTTCATATTCAATGCAGATTTACACAGAACATCTTGATGTATAACACAATGTAGAAAAACAACATTGTTCCCGGGATAGTTTTGATTAAAGAGTCCAAGAAATCCAGATTTTTTCCTGTCATATTTGGTGCTCCATCGGTCGTAATATTACATATATTTGTTATAGGCACTTTCAAAGTTAAAAGCCCTTCCTGAAATTCACGAAAAATATCACATCCCTTTGTAGTTTCCTTTAAAGAACGCATGCACGCCAGTTCCTCGGTAATGTCAAAGTTCTCATCAACACCTCTTATAAATAATACTAATTGAGCAGTATCATTTATATCAGTGCTTTCATCCATAGCTATGGAGCAAAATTTAAACTGGCCAATCTTTGACTCTAATTGTGATATCAAATTTTTATCGATGGCTTCGATTCTAGAAGTCACCGTTTTTCGAGATAAGCTTACAGTCTGAAAATTATTTTTCTTGTCTGGACATAAAGCATCACAAACTTGGAGCATGCATTGTTTAACGAACTCCCCATCACGGAGAGCTTTATTATTTTTAGCAATATTGTATGCTACAATGTAACTTGCATGTGTAGCTGCTTCTTGGATAGTATTTACTTTCTTAAAAAAATTCTATCCGCGGGCCGGATAAAACCTTCCGGCGGGCCGTAGTTTGCCATGTCTGGTTTAGGAGCTATAATTTTTACAAGTATGCGATTATACAGACCGACAGACAGTCAATCCTTTGACGGATTTGCCCCAACATTTTATGCTGACCTACATTCATGATGATAAAACTGTGTACCAAATTTTATTCATCTAGTTATTAAAGTTTTTGAGTTATAGTGTTCACATGACCGCGAACAGATAGACAGACAGACATCCCGTGGACGGATTTTGTCCAAAATTTGAAAGAAACCTACAAATTATGTTTAAAGACCACATACCAAATTTCATCCCCGTAGTTCTAATAGTTTTCGAGTAACCGTGTTCATAGACACACAGACATAATTCCAGAATTGTGTTTTTCGGACTCAGGGAGGTCTAAAACGTGGAGATCCGTCAAAATCTCGAGTTCGAACTTTTTGACGATTACAGTACTTTCTCTTTGTATACTTCGTATACGAGAAAGTAAAAAGGCACGAAAAATAAAATAAAAAAAATTCCGACAGCAATGACTAGTAACGTGGCAGTCAGAAATCTGCTAGCTCGCATTTATTTCTAACTATATGACACCGCAAAAGTGACAGAATGAAACAATGGGAGTGTTTCATTCTGTCGAAAGACGTCGGGTGGGATTGTTAAATCACTTTCACACCTGCCATTTGAATCATGCGGATTTCCGTATAATTATTGAATATATTTTGTCCGCCCGGCATTTTTCTCTTACAAATAAATTGTGGACAAGAGAAAAAAACACAGTTTCAAGTCGCAATTCTTAAAGTAAAGTGAATTACGAAAGTAAATTTTAAGAAATATTGCTAAGAATTTCATTCTTTTATTTAAATCAATACCAAATCTACTGAAGCAAAAATTTGTTCTTCAGAAAAGTACAAGATACCATAATTTTTTTTTATTTTTACGTGTTCTTTTCATAAATAAATAAAAACTGGAAAAATATTCATTTTCTTGAAAACACATACTATTTCCTAAAAATTAGTAGGTCTCTCGTTATGAGGGGAAAAAAATAAAAGATCACGTTAATTATGCGTGATGCAAAGATCGTTATAAAACAGGGCAGCCCATTGAAAACAGAGCCACTAAATTTGACACTTAGCTACTACTCGGGTAGTAGACGCTTAACCAAGAAAGAGTTTATCAAAATGTTAATTAGAAATTCCAATTAAATAAAAACTAATCGAAACGTTAACTCTCTTCTTCAATAATTTTGGAGCATATTATAGCTCAATAATTATTGTTACACCACTTTAAAATTCACAAAATTAACATTTCAGTGATACCAATTGTATTTCGGCGCAGTTTTTTCTCTAATTTTAATAAAATTTTTCAAAATCAGTTTTAAACACAATTTTGTAACAATGCTTTTTCTCTGTAAATCCGCTTCTTTTGAATTGTCACTATACATTTTCATTTAACGTGACTTGATTTAAGTTTGTAAATATGGAATTTGAAATCGATTTTCTACTCACTTCCTCATGTGGTAAAGTTTTGAAATTTTGTACATTGATGTGTTTTTGATGTCAATATACTATTTTAATATTTTCATAACTTAGTTATCACTTAATCAATTATTTTAATTAAATTTTGATTCCGTACATGTAGCGCCATCTAGTAGTGAATTTGCGAAAAAATTGATTTTAAGTTTCCTTAATATTTATATTCATGAATTACAGTTAATGATCAAAAAGTAGAAAATAATTAAAATAAAAAACAATATCCGCTTTTTCGTACAGTAATGAAAGTGTTTTTTTAAAAAAACTGTCTTTATTATCATTTATTTAAGTTTCTTCGTTTGCTGCAGATCTCTTCTTTTGGAGGAGATGAGTTTCACACAAGCTGATGACTGCGCAGAAACCAAAACATATACCAACGCAGAGAAAAGTTTGCTCAGCTCCAATGTAATCGAAACCCACTCCGGCAATTATATTTCCAATGCCTGCGCCTGAAAAATGTATTGAGTAGCATCAATTCAAGAGAATAATATTTTTTTTGCTTCACTCTTCACATATAATACGAAAAATGTGTACGCATTCCAACACTGATTTTAATGTCTTTTTTCTAAAATTTCTGGAAAATTCAGTTTGAAGTCCTTAGATCTAAAAAAAAATCGGCAATTTTGTTCAGAATTCTTTTATCGTTATCATATCTAAAAATAAGTTTTGTATTGCTGACTGGGACTACATAAATTATATAAAGATCATTATAATCGCAGAAAATTCGATCTCGGGATGTTAACACATTGACTGCCGATCCCGTGCCAGCGCCAAGGAGACGATCATCGCGGCTTGAGCAACCATAATTGTAGGAAAATTATTGATCTCGGCCGAAGCCAACATGACTTGTAGAAAATTGATATCTTATGGGTGCTCTAGAGAAAAATGTACCAAAGATAAAGGAGGAGAAACGGTAGTTGAATTAAATTATTTATTATTAAAACATGATATGAGAAAGGTATTTACACGTTATTATTTACAAATAAGACAACAGAGATTTATGGTTTGTTAGTTAAGTATCAACTTACACCTCATTTAAAGGTTAGTTACAGCAGGTAGGTCAGTAGGTGGATAGATAGATAGATAGCCATCACCTATCGCCGCCGTGCTAACAGGGAAGAGACCCCCGTATCTCTTTATGCTCACCTATCTATCGCATGTGCGTTACTCTTGATTTCAAAAAGTCACCCCTCGGATTAAAACATTACACTTGGTTTTAACGGAGAGCTTACACCTATACATCATGTGATTAGCACCGTGAGAAAGCACATGATTGTTATCTCTCGATATCTTTCCGCTGACACAACAACATTCAGATGAACTTATACGGAAAGTGAGAAAATATTATTAGGAAAGAATTAAACTTACGCTTTTAAGCTAGACGGGAAAAATACAATTCCTAGATGTATGTGGCTTCGAAGTTTTTGCTTACTGAAAATATAATACGAGTTGTTTATTTCTAATAGTAAGTTAGTCGGCATATGGGTAAAACTACTCCTGTATCACGGCATTGACTATCAACACGGCTTCACATGACCGGCAATCAATGTGTTAATGAATCTAATTTATTTACTGAACACTTCCTTTTAACTTTCTCTTAGACTAAGTACAGAAAAAGAAAGTACTGTCATCGTCAAAAAATCCCATTTCGAGATTTTGAAGGATCCCCACGTTTCAGAATATTTTTTAATCTTTTTATTTGAAAGGCATGACTACTCTATTTTTAAGCCTTATGATAGCATTATAAAGCTTAAAAATAGAGTAGTGTCAAGAATTATGCTGGCTAAAGAATCCAAGCAAGAGATCGAATGATTTTTGCTATTAACATATGACTGGACGGTTCGGAGTCAAAGTTTAGTTATTTTAACTTCCCGTTTTGAAGAAACACGAGTTCTATTTTAGGGTGGGCCTGGTAATTTTGAGCCCCGTTCAGATGACGAGGCGACTCCTAAGTTTTCACCCCCTCTCCAGGCTTCCGCGCCACGCCAACTGGAGGGCGTTTGGCACCCTACGTATGTTTTAAAGGGCAGCAGACCAACCCGGTGGATCTTCAGTGGAGTTGGGTTTCGAACCTGGAACCCTCCGGCCTCAATTCCGAGGCCTTAGCACTAGGCCACCGCGGCCTCAGAGTTAACGGGAACCAAGTCCATGTTTCGTCTATATTACACTTCACACTATCATGACTGCTGAAAAATCATATTTTCCGAGTAATAAGGATTGAAGTCCATTGCTCAATTTGTATCTACTAGACAGTAAGAACAATTAGAAATCCACTATTATTTTAAAGGCAGCTGATCAACTTTGGGATCTGTTCCCTCAGAAATGAATCTCACGGACTTGGTCAACTTTAGCTCTGAATTCTCCAAATAAACGTAGAAAAGAAATCGATGCGTATCGATCGCCCACTGCATTTCGACTAAGAAACAAGATATAGAAAACCAATAAATTTGAGTTTATAAGCAATGAATAAAATATCTCACCCAATCCATCATACGTTGCTGCAATCACAGATTGCATCGTGGCTTCTGTTCCAGGTTTGGCTTTCATTTTTGCATAGGTAGCCAGAGAAGCATAGAATAATCCATACGTAATACCGTGCGTCCACTCGATGGGAAGAACCAACCAAGGATTCTGCAGCTGGCTGTACCATAAGAATCTAACACAATATGCCAACAGAGAGAGCACCATTATATTCATGTACCCCACTTTCTTCAATATCCTGCCAGAGAAAAACATGAATGGAATCTCCCCCAAGAAGCACTGCACCGTTTGGGTCAAACCGCAAAGCAGGCGATCACCACCCATGGAAGTCAGGAACCATATCAAGTAAAACCAAATGAATCCCAGTCCGATCCCGTTGACAAACACACCGAGTTCGAAACAGAGGAATTCCTTTTCTTTTAAGATGGTTCCTATGTTCTTAGTGATGTCTTTTGAAAATTTTGGCTTTACTAAATTCAGTTTCGATATATTCCATATCATGATGGTTGACAAGATGGCAAAAATGATCCCAGTGGCTATATAGTCTCCAGTGAAATCTGTAATAGCACCACCAACTGGTGCTAATAAGCCCCAAGCGATGGAGCCCCATAACCTTTGTTGTCCATAATCGGCGCCATTTTTCCCCAAGCTTTCACAGCAAGCAGTATCGGATAGAGTAAAAATGGCGTTTATGCAGGCATCAAGTGTTATGAAAACGAGTGCAAAAATCCAGAACTGGTAAGTTTCGAAATCTGTTTTTCTGCGAGAAATTTCACCTGGATTCGAAGCGTCAACGATGTAATAGTAACTTTTTTCTGGCTTAAAACACAATATGCAATTATTCACCAAAATGGCACATGAATTTGTCAACGTATGGGGACATTCGAATGTTTTGAAATACCACGAGCAGGAAAAAGTGGAAGAATCGGCACTTGTTTCTTTATTTTCTAGTTTCGATTCGCCATTGTGCAAGGACTGTACCAAAGAAGAATTGATTGTTATTTGGCATTTGGATGGCACTACGAAGCTAAGGTTTTGTGACATATTCGAGATCTGATCACTGAGAAAAGCGCACGATTCGTTACTAAACATTTTTGATTCAAAACCACCTGCAGAATTTTCAAAAATCTTCAACAGTTTTTCTTCTGTATTTAAATTTTCACACAGATCCCAGGCATTAAGGGCGTGAGTCTCATTAAGAGGTGAATTGCTAATTCCTTCTATTCCCTTAGGTACGGAGGGTAAAATTAGCAAGATGAAAAAGAAGAAGACTTGACCAATGGCTACAATGCAGAGGACTGTCTTCAATTTGTTGGAGTAGTCTGTGATGTATCCGATGGCAGGCTTGGTGAAGACAAAGAGAAATTGCTCGGAAACCAGCACAGTAGCAAAGGAAGTAGCGGAAAGTTTGAGTCTGTCTCGAGCGATGACAGCGAGGAAAGGATGAACTAATCCTAAAGCTACATAAAAACAGAAATACAATAATCAGTGTTGAATATGTTGAGCGCATTTTATTTATTTATTATTATTATCTAGGTAGAGAACGGTTGCAGGGGAAAAATCCAGGCTGTAACAGCCATAATTTGTAGAGAAGTAGTTTTCTATCTCTTAACTGAGGCCTAATTTAATCTCACATCTAGGGGGTGTAAGACCAAAAGGAAAACTCAGTTAAACAACAATTAAATTTATTAGAACAAAACATATCAGCCAAAGGTATTTACACAGATGAATATTTACATATTTGACAAGAGAGAGTTTTAGGGTTTAAACATTATCAGTTACTTAGTTAACTGTCAGCTTACATTACGTTTAAAAGATTACCCATCGTCCATTGCCGCCGTGATATCAGAGGAGAGACCCCGTAGCTCGTTACGCTCACCAATCTACCGCATGACCATTCTTCTTAATTTCAATAAGCCATCTTCCCGTATTAAAACATTACACTCGGTTTTAACGGAGAAACACCTATGCATCATGTGATTAGCACGGAGAGAGCGCGTGATCGTTATCTTTCGATATCTTTCCGCTGACACAACAATTATTCAAATGAACTTGTTCGGAAAGTGAAAAATATTATTAGAAAGGAATTAAACTTACGCTATTAAGCTAAACGGGAAAAATACAATTCCTACATCTATTATAATTTTATTTTTGCACAGAGCACCAGATTTCAAGGCCTTCATGTCTCTCAGGTGGGATATTTCAATTAAATCCCAAATAAAACAAATTTGTGAATTAAATCCCAAATAAAACAAATTTGTGAATTAAATCCCAAATAAAACAAATTTGTGAATTAAATCCCAAATAAAACAAATTTGTGAATTAAATCCCAAATAAAACAAATTTGTGAATTAAATCCCAAATAAAACAAATTTGTGAATTAAATCCCAAATAAAGCAAATTTGTGAATTAAATCCCAAATAAAACAAATTTGTGAATTAAATCCCAAATAAAACAAATTTGTGAAATACACTAATAAATCTATAGTTTTTTTACATGGGTAGCAATGACTCAATCTTATATCTAAAATCGTTTCAATTTATTAGAAATAACTTATATACAGCAACAGTTAAAATTATATATTGGTTGTAACTTTACTATCTCATATAAAAATAATGTTGATTACATCAAATAATTTAAATGTAATAAAATTTTAAAAAGTTCATTTACCCGTTAGCTTGTTTGATTTCTCCATTTTGAATAAGCAATTAGTAAAAAGCAAATGTTAAGGTGATTAAAGGGGAAGATTCCAATTAGCTGAAAGATGTGCAAGATTGTGATTGCACGTATCATGTTGGATCAATCATAAAAATTTTAACCTGTTTAGTTTTTAAAATTGGTTACTAAATCTCATTGAAAACAATCGCAACTTAATCTCATATGAAATAAACAATTATAAAAACTTACATATTGTAAATTCATTCATATTAAGTCGAAAAATGTCTTCACAAGTTTAGTCAATGACAATTGAAGTTGACAATACGAGGATTTCTAGGGTATGCCGTTAAATAGCTCTTCATATGATCCTAATGAATTTTAAAATAATTCATACATTTAAACAGAATATAGTTTAAAATATAAATAATTGATATTCCATGTCATAAATGTTTTTATTTAAAACGAAAATCGTAGAATTTCTTAGAACTCTTTCTGTAGTCCTAAGACGAATACAAGTGTTACGCCATTCAAGATAATACGGTAGCTATTAGCTTACATTCGTCAAATTAGTAGAAATATTAATAATTAGTCTAAATGATTCTTAGTAATCAATTGATGCAATAAAATAATAACTTCAGGAGCGATTTGAAGGAAAATTAATGTAGATAATATAATCTTACCTCCTGTTAATAAGAAGTAATGCAATTTGAAACGAATCATCTTTTTGTCGATATGCCACCATTTTTGCTGGAAATGAGATCCATCATTCCTGTTCTCTTCGGTTGGAATTCGAGTGTAGATTTCATGGCTTTCGACCCTTTGTAATTCCATTTTGTGGCGTAAATTGTTCAATGATTCTAGAAAATGTTTCTTCAAACTTGATTTACAAGAATTTTTCACCCTATTTGCCTAACATACAATAAGATAATGGTATAAAACATTAGATCACGAGAAGAATACTTGTGTGCATACCATTCCTAAATTTAAATATACTACGACGTTCAAAGAGTTCCAGAAATTATTTTATTAAGGAAGAATGAATACAAATGGAACCTGTTTACTTGGTGTTTCCGTCGAAGCAACTGCCCTGTGTAACTATGTGTTTTTGCCATCGTCCATGCAAAGATGTAAGGGAGAAAAGGGGTGTAAAACCGGGTATCCTTGATTCTGACGCTATTAGTTCTCCTTTCTAGCGGACAAATACTGAATTACACTCTACTAGTTAAGAAAAACGAACATTCACATAGTCAATTCACTGTATCTGTGAAGGTTTATTTGTTTTAAGACGTCAACTCTCTAATGTTCGTTTGATTTCAAACTATCCTTACTTAGTAATCATTACAATTATAAAAACTCTATTTAGACCAGTTCTGTATTTATAACCTATCAAAAAATAAGGATTCAGTCCAATTGCTGCTCGATTCTGTTTCGTTTTTCAATTCCTACTATTAGTTCACACTCTCCCTATATCTTGTTCAAATTTTGTAATCGATTTTAAACTAACTTCCCGATGAGCTGGAGACTTGAAACTTTAAACATAGCTCAGAACTAAATGACAATGCAATATTAATTCGCTTTCTTCTGTGTCTGTCTGTCTGTTTGTCTATCTTTTCTTATTTTGCATGACGCATGCACCATGTTTTTTCATTATATCTCGAAACTATTAACATTACAGACTTGGTTCGTATATGGATGGCCCATGGGATCATCAGAAGCACCTCATATTTCAGCCATATCTTTGCGCATGCGTAGTACATTTCTATATTAATTCTACAGTAGAATTGACTTTTAATTTTTTTTTTTATATTACTTGTTGATAACCTCTGCACTCGGGGTAAATCCGCGTACTCCAAGTGGAGTAAGACCGGGACAGTCAGTATTGTTGATTCCTCCGATGAAGACGATAAAAACACATTAGACGTTGATTGATTATATTTTAATGATGTATTTTGTAATTCAAACAAATGAGAAGGGTTAATTCAGCGTAGAAACTGTCTTAGCTGGATCCACGAAAGCTGCAGTGGCGCGGAAGAAGACAACTGCCTTACATGTGAATTTTGTAACTAATATTATTAAATTGCCATTTAAAATAAAAATGTCGGCTACTTTTCCACTGAAAATCGAGCTTTCCGAATTTCCCATAAAGCTAACATGCGTACTCGATTTTATCCCAGTAGTGGGGTAAAACAGGGTGGTATGACTTTTTTTCTTATAAAAATATCATTATTAAAAAAAGTAGAAAAACTATGACTTTTCCTGAAAAATATATTGCACTCCTATAAACAATGAATATTTTAATAAAATTTGACAATCTCTTTGTCGAATAGTTTAGCTCTAATAGGCGTTCGAGTCTAAGGCATCCGGTTTTACCCATTTTCCCCCAAATTTTTTATTACAAGCCTCCTTTTGCCACATTCTCCAGGTCCTTCGTCGCTGCACTTCTTCGGCACTTGAGAATCGTTTAATCCCTTAAGAAAATTCTTCATCCAAGGGAAATGACACATGGAGCAACATTAGGGGATTAAGCTGGTTGTGGAATTACGGAATACTGTCCCACCGCCAGGAGAAAAGCCCTGAACAGGGTTGCCTCAAATAGATGAGTCGAAGAAAGGAGGGATACGGATACAAAATTAACAACATGTAAAACTAAGCGCACTTCCGTTAGGCGAGGAATTCTTTTTCGAACGAAGTACAAAGAGAAATGAGATTTCCGCCGGTTCTATCTACGCGAAATGAAATTAAGCCCTTTACTTCACCCCCCAAATGCAATGGAATATCCCGTTTCCATAACGACCGCCACCGGCATGTCTAGTGTCTAGGGTTTTTCTCGTGGCGGTAGGACAGTATGATGTTTTGACAGAACGCCTCCCCATGCCTGATACCATTGCGGTAACCGAACCGGGTGTATGGACATGGGACATGATGTTTTGACAGGTAGTATCGGACAAGGAGGGACATGTGAGGCGGAGACTTATTGTATTGGAGTATCCACGATTTGATCTTACCCGCGATGGGATGTTGTGAATGCTTGCAGTAGAGAGCTACGCGCATGCTCCGTATATATTTGAACTGGATGAAATCGGTTCTGACTAGACGGTGATATAATACTCTTTGCTTATTCTGCGGGAAATAGCCTAATTCATTTGTATTTGGAAAATATTTAAAAATGTTCTTGAAATTTTTGAACGTAGTAGCTGGCTAATTTGAAGCTGACGAGACCACAATAAAAATTCGATTCATCTAAAAATTTAAATTAAAAACAAACTTGGTGTCAAAACGAAATCAGTTAAAAGAAACAACAATTTTTAAATTAAAAATGGCAGCAAAGAATTATTTGTATTATTTAAAAATTTAAATAAATAATACATAACAAAAATAAAAAGCTGATTTAAAAAATAACAATAATTACAATTAAAAATTATTAATATTAAAAATGATAATGCAATAAATAAATAGGTAATTCTTATAAACAAACAATTACACAATAAAAATTTTAAAAAATGTGCTGTTCATATCTAACATGTTCAAAATTTTTTGAAAAGGTGAGAACATATTTATCGCTTTTTGTATTGAATACATTGTGCTGCTAGAAAGTTATCGTGTAAATTAAACTTAATTTATTCAAAAAATTATATGCTTACGATCACTGCAGACACAAGAGACGGAGGTATTTAGCTAACGAAAATAACTCAAATATATATATTTTTTGGCAATTTATAGTTTCGATTACGAATTAATCAATTATAGACGATATTTTAACATTATATTAATAGGAAAGTTAAAGCATCTCAGAAAAATTCGAATTAGTCAAATTGAAATGTATTATTCAGAGCAATTAGATTGGTTTCTGTGTAAAGTATACAGATACGAAATCTGATTATTCAAAATGCTGATTCTTTCAGTAGTTTTTAACCATAAATTTTTAATGTAATTTTTATATAATATTTTAACATGCAATTTAATTTTTTTTCACTTACCACAAAAATTTGTTGCTCTCAAATTCCCTCGGCAAAGTTTGGAACTAAGTCCGTGAACTCCAAAATAATATTCACTGATTGCGATTTAACGTATCAAAGCATACGTCAGAAGCATCAAGACTTAATAAGATTTGAAACATATAAAATTACCTTACTTTAGACTTAAAATCGAGTTCTTTTGGTTCTTCGCTGCAGCTAGAATAACCATTTACGAAGCAGAAAAAAAACAAGAAAAAGAATAATAATAAAGAGAGAGAGAGTGAGAAAAAATTAAAAAAGTAGAAATTGGACGAATAAACCGATTCTTCACTTTGAAGAATAAGAGGGAATAGATTAATTGCTCTATTGCCAGCTATTGCGTAAGTTAAAAACTGGATTTTGCTTCAAAGAATCATTTAAGTGAAGGAACAAAGGCGATATTTGCTGCAGAAGTTTGCCGAAATAATTTCATACCTATCTTTTTTGAAAATTTCCTCCTAAGACGCGTCTAAGCTGAACACAACGATCCATTTTAGTTTTTCATCACATTTGGAATTAGTAATAATTTCCTCAGAATTCCCCTTTCAGTGTACAGATTTTTTGAAACTTTATGTATACACATCTCTCCTTTTCTGTTCTTCTCTGTAGGTTTTAAAGAAAGTATACAAAATTAAGGTGTTTTTTGAAAGATATTTTATTACAGGATGGCTCAAAATAAAATCATATGAATGTCCTAATATTTTCGTCAAAAGCACGAACCTGGCATGGATTTTGCAGTAAAATTTAATTATTTCAGCAAAATTTGGTAAATTTCATTTTTTATAGTTCGTTATGGATATGGAAAATTAATTTTAATGTAGTTTAAAATTAAAAAAAAATAAATGTGAGACAGTGTCAAAAAAACAAAAACAAAAAACAAAAAAAAAATGGCAGGAGGCTGTCTTTTTCAAACTTTTCAATATAACAATTCAAAGATATAAGTTTAAAAAATATCAATTTATTGTCAATTCCTCATTTTAGCTTCTGCCGACTAGGGAGCTAAAATTCTGCTCGTTATATGACGATATCCTTTCTGATACTAATGATGTTGAACTAATTTCTTTATAAGTTGTCCTATGATATCGGGTTTAAAGTTGTGAAAGACTTATTTTTGCGCATGCAGTAAAAAAAATCCTGTAACTAGTCAAAACAGATTTTCAAATTTTTTATAAATGCTTCTCTATTATATTGTCATTTTTCTGTAGTTTCGTATAATATAACAGAAAACTCTGCATGTTATAAAAAAAAGACGGGAAAAGTTAGGGATTTTTTTAAGAAAACCTTTATATCTTCCCAAATATTTGTGCTGAGTTTACCAAAATGCCTGCAGGTATTATGCACATTAAAAATAACAATTTATGAAAGTTTCATAATGTTATCAGTATTCTGTGAAGCGGGGTAGTCAAAAGTTTTTTGTCTTCATCAGTTTGTAGACGGTCCTAATTGCCTCGCGAATCTTCAAGTGAATGTGAGATACAATCTATTCTTCACATGTTTGAAGTTAAAGACAGTCAGTTAAACATTTCCGGAGAAATTTTAAAAAATGTGAAGATCTGAAAGTGTCCGGATACTTTTGGGCATGTAGTGAATGTAGTCACAGAAATATAGAGAATCGCGTCACCAATTCATGCGTATTTTTGCCCAACTTTGAGACTCAGTAGTCTCTGAACTAGTATTCCGATTTTCAATTTTTTTGTAACTTCTGTTGTTACCCTTTATCTCTAGAATAAGACATTAGTTAGTTTTCAACAAATGTAGTTACCGAGATATAGAGGGTCTCCCATACAACGTTTTCTATTGGATTTTGGCGTGTGAATCAAATTCCTTCCTGAGAACGTAGTCCTACGTTAAAACAAAATCGAATTTCCTTGTCTGTCAATGAGAAAAGCATTTTTTACGTAGGATACGTTCCCCTCATGGGGTCTCGGGAAGAATTTGAATTTCTATCTATAGAATACAAAAAAAATTATTGTATAAAACAATGGAACTATGGTAAGATTTTCTAAATCCGCACGACATTGAAGACAATTCAAATTATTTTACATATAAATAAGCTGTTACCAAAAGTGAACATATCGATTTTACAAAATAGGGTCCTTGAAGTCGTTATATTTGGTTTGGTTTCGCAAAGAACTTTAAAGTTTTTGTATAAGGAGGAATTTTGAGACAAAATGAGACCGCACTTTTGTATTGTTGGATACTACCCTAGTAGCAGTATCGTTTTCTCTGTGCCTTTCATCGAATTCATGGAAGCTGAGTCCAGTATCTTCGATCGTTTAGATCGTATCCGAGAACGCAGTTTCGATTTGGTAAAATTTGATCGGAATGATATGTTTACGAGCAGTTTTCCGATGAAAATTTGCCAATCGGAAATTCACGGCATATAGATATCGTTCCGATCTCGGATACTATAGTCCAATTTGATTGGTCAACAACGTAGCGATGTAGTTTTCGAGTATTTCAACAGCTAGTGCTATGCCATTTCCTAGAGTCGATGTGACAGTCTTCATTTCACCGTTTTCAATTGGAAAAAAATGTAAAAGTATTTATTTTTATTCTTAATTAACTTTATTAATTTTATTACTTACGGTATGTTTAGTAAATGAATAAAATTATTATAAAGCTTTTTTGAAGGTTAGATGCTACAAGCTATGATTGAATAATTATCATTCTCAGTGCAAAACAATATATTCATTCTGATAATTAATTGCTCTCTGAGCAATACGTAATA
>BGPR01000195.1:727179-739437 GCA_013235015.1 Araneus ventricosus
GGTTTCATTCTTCTATCGATCTCCGTTGCCGAGATATTTAATTTTAATATCAGGGAGCCCTTTGTTGGACACCCTGTATTTAGGAGAAGAATAAATTTTGCTTTTTTCCATTTTCTTCTTATATACAAATTGTTAGCTTCTCATTTAGTTCATATCAGTTGTGGGTAACAATCTTTTAACTGTTTATTTCTGTTTATCTAACAAATTAAGATTTTTTTTCCTCGAAATTGGCCATTTTCAATTTTTTTTCAAAATTTAGATGTTTTTCCAAGTTTGGGGGCAATATCTCTTCCAGTATTGTGTTAATAGCAATAGGTGTGAATTTATTTAAGGGAAATGCTTTATTTTTAAATATCATTTAATTATCTTATGGAATCATCAAAATTTTAAATTAAAGAACAGTATCAAATCGTGCATTTAATCAATTTTCTTTCTTTCAGAGTGATTTTCTAAGCGGTATTGGAGGACACTCAGCCAGCATCTCTCAACTAATTTGTCGTTTGAAGGCAACTAAGAGTGTGAATTTGGTATGTTCAATTCAATCTCATAAACAAGTTGATTTTGTGTGTGTGGCTAATATGATACTTTAGAAAATATGAGAGGATATTGCTGGAGAATGTTCTGTATTGTAATAAAGTGTTATTGCTTGTTATCCATCAAAAATTTTGGCTTTTGATGATGGGCATACCTTACAAATCTTTGGAGTTTGATAGTGGATTTGATATTGAACTCTTGAGCAAAATCTTTTATCTCCAACTTTTCATTTTTCTCTCAGAAAAAGGAACCTAATTAATGAACAGTTGAAATGACAGTCCAAACCGAGGGATTTAATGTGAACAAATGAATTTGTTTTGAAAATAATTCAAACTTTCAATAGAAACAGTAAGTGAAAATAATCTGTCACTATTGTATGATTGTTTATTTATAATTTTCATAAACTAAAAAGAAAGTTTTATATACTTTATAGATAAAGTGTGAAGCACTTTGTCTAAAATAACTCAGTCTCAAACATTTTCTAGCTTATTACAAGTATGTCATTCATGTTCCATGTTTTTATGGGTAAAGGCAGGGACATTTCTATAGAATACAGAAAAAAAATTACTTTAAATTTTAAGGGTTTTGAACTTAATATAAAGGGATAGGATTTTGAATTTTGTGTGTTATTATTTTTAATTTTCATATTTGGTTTGATGATTCCTTTTGGAACCTCCTGGGAAGGAAAAGCTAATTCCCCCTCCCCGTCTTAAGAAACTTATGAAGCCAGAGACCAGATCTCCACATTCCAAAATAATTTAGTTAATTATCTTTTGAGCGTTTCATTGGTTCCAAAGAACTTTCATTCAGAAACTTACGTCGAATTTATAAATTTGTTGAGTGATTTATCTCTTCAAATCAATGTATGATTTATATATAATTGTTGTAAATTAATAATGGTACATTGATTTCTTTTTTCATTAGGTGCCGTGAGAAATAATCTTTTCGGCAGCAACAGAAGTGGAAGTCCAAGAAGTTGCTGATAAAACATAAATAAAAGTGTGAAATGATCACATGTAAATGTGTAAAATAAAATTAAAGTTTACTTTTACTTTATTGAAAATTAACATTTTTTACTAGCAAAAAAGATTTATAAGCAATTGTGTCAACCATAATATTATAGATTATTTACAATTTTTATCGTGAGTTAAAAAAGCTCATCAAATTTTAAAATTTATTGTTCATGGAGCTTTGCAGCTTATAACTATAACACGTTAAACCAAATATATATATATATGCCCAATACTCCATCTAAGTGAAAGCAAATTCGGACAATTTTGATTGAAGAGTCATTAAAAATTGTCTGCATCACAGAAACTTTATTTTAATAATTTTATGAACTATAACAAAAATGTTTTTCTTTCCGAAAATGTAACGAACAATCAACTTTTAATTATATTTTGTGAATCATCAATGAAGAGTTCATAATAAACATGTCAAATAAATCAGCTGTATAATTTTGGAAAGTTTTGTCACACTAACTTTGAATTTAAAGTAACACAACCTCCCTAATATAATTCTAATTTGTTAAATAGCTGGAAAAGTGAACTATGCAAAAGCATCATGAATTATTTTTTAAGGAGGGCCCCAAGTTGTTAACACCCACTGGTTCTTTGGCATCTCATAAAATATTAATAAGGTAAGTGCTCCAATAGTGGGTCACTTGAATTTTTAAGTTGTAAAACAAATTCCAACATTGCAATGAAATAAGAGATCTGCCTCTGGTAGGCTGAAACCCTTATCAACTAAATACCAAAGGCACAGTCTTTATTTCCTGTTTAGTTAGGAGCTAGAAAGTTTGTTGCTGAGGTTGGTCTCTGAGAGAAGCATTTTTAGCTTATTCTTAGTGATTTCCTTAAGAGGTAACTCTTCATTCAACTATTTTTTAGCATACATTCTGTTTGTTTTTAGAATGAATTGTTATTGATATTATTTGATTATATAATGAATGTATTATAAACAATCTTTAAATTAAATAATATTGATAATTTATGGATAGTGAAGGGTGGCCCACTTTTTGATCAATGTTTTACTGAATGCTCCAGTAGTGGGCCTAGGGGGGGGGCAGTACTGGAGCACATGCTTTCTCTCGAATAGACTGTTTTGTGATGTTTAATAAGAAGGTTATATCTTGTAAAGTCCTTTTATTTAATTAGATTTGTTTTATTTTTATCAGAACCAGTACTGGGCCCACTTTTGGTACACTAATGGAACATTCTAACCAATTACTTAAATAATAAATATTTTATAGTACTGTTGAGGGAAAAACTGATATTCAAGAATTAGTTGGGCGCTGTAACGAGGCAGACAATAATAACTATCGTATTGCTTGACCATCGAAAAATATTCCATCACCATTTAAAAGGGCTCTTTTCTGGCCGCAGAGGCAAGATGATAAAAGAAAAGAAAGATTTATTCAACATAAAATATCACGATTTAATACCCATAATGCCTCAAACAGAACTCAAAATGAAAGATCGATAATTAGAATAAACTTTTAATAAAAAATTGGCTGTTAGAGAAAAAATGTAAATCTCATGTGACTAGAATCTATAAATAAAAGATTTCACCTATATCAAGCCATTTTTATTGCATTTTTATAGTGTATAATGTTAATGTAATGTTATTATTACTATATATAATAATTTTAATCTTTTTTATTTGGCATAATTGACAAATCTGGGTGGTCCACTTTTGGTATGCCCACTACTGGTACATCAAAAGTTTGCTATGCCCACTTCTGGTGCATAGGAGTGATCTAAGTTTTTAATTTTTTAAAAATTATATTACAATTATTTTGATATTTCAGGTGATTATTATTTTAGATAAAAGTTTGAACAACCATAATAAAATATAGATTAGCGAAACTTCTCAAAAGTTTAGATAATAATTGAGGAAATACCCTTAAGTGGCCCACTACTGGAGCATTTACCTTAATTGGGTATTTTTTGATATCCATGTGCTTATTGCCAAAATCTTTCCAACCTAAAATCTATTGGCCATCTTTTTTATTAAAAAAAAAAACATCCAACCATTTATTTGAACAACCAATTTTTCATCGTACCCACATCCAAATATGTTTGTATATTCATCTGAAAGTTATCGGAAATTCATCGCCATGAAACCGCACTGCTCGGTTTTCTATCGTATCGGCTAGCAAAACTCATCCGATATCGATGATCGGCTGATCTAGGGCCGACGAGACATTTCGGAGCAATTCCCGATGAGAATTCATCCCTATCCGTTCATCGGCCGATCATTGTGTGATCGGGTTTCGATGAAAGGCCTTTCAATGGCCGATGACATTTTGCTACTAGGGTAAGATTAGAAAATTGTGAAAAGCGCGTTTCAAAAAATAGTGGACAAGTTCATTTTTGATTTAAAAAAACATTCCTCAAGTAAAACCCTATAAAACTTTATTTAATATATGAAAGACGTTGCTTTATATATATATTATTACAGAAATAAGAAGAATGAAAACAAAGATCTTTCCATTTTCTGTGTACTATTCTCAACCGACTTACCAAAAATCTTTTATATTTTGAAAAAAAAAGTGTAGTATGTGTATAGGAAGTGTGCAAAACACCTATAATATCTAAAAAATATCATAAGACATCAATGTATAAAATTATTTTTATTATATTATTTTCTTGTGAAAAATGACATTTTGAATTTTTATAAAATTATTCAAATATTTTACATTGAAATCACAGAAAAGTACGGATGTGTCTTTCAAGTCTCTTCAACTGTTTCAGATTTCTTCTTCGTCTTCCGGTTGAAAAGGGTGTAGCACGTGCTGACTACCGAACAACATCCGAAAAATATACCCGTGTAAAAGAACGTTTCGTGAGCTCCGAGGTAATCGAAACCCAAACCAGCAAAGACATTTCCGAAGCCGGCACCTGAAAGAAAAAGCATCCATGTCAGAGAATTTCAAAAGAATATTTGTTGTCATTTAAGTTCATTCATGATGCAAGAAGGGCCAGGTTATCAAATAAGCAACGCCCTTTGGAGGTCCTCGGCGCCTATAATCTTGGTTAACCTGGAGTCTACGGTGCCCACCTACTCCGAAGATCGCCAACTGTTTGCCGCCAAGAACGGAGATGAGAGAACATTTGTTTTGGTTGCGCAATGAAGCTTTTAACGAGTGACATGCGCGCATGCGCTTAAATTAATCTTTTCATCGACGTTTTGCGTACCACGCTATATCGCGCCTCGTTTCGATTGCACTGTTTTGTTCATCTCTTCGATGTGATTGGTCGATCCATTCGAATTTGAATAAAACTTTGTTTGGAATTCTTCGGTTTGAATATCGGTTCAGTACTGTCTATGTTATTCTGTGTGTTTCATTTCACAATGAATAAGCGAAACTACGAGTATTCCGCTATGCTGAAAGAGAAGCCGCTGATGTTTTTTTAAGTTATAAAATTTGCCCGGTACACGTTTGAAATGCCACATGCATTACGTGCGGAAATTCTCGTTTTCTGAATTTTTTAGAAAACCTAGATTCCTAAAATTCAATGAAAAAACGTAGCTACTAGACTCCTGCTATGCTGAAAGCGAAGCCGCTGATGTTTGTAAGTTTTTAAAAAATTGTCCGGTACATACTTTAAATACCGCAGGCATTGCATGCTCAGTCTCTCCTTTTCAGGTGACGCATGCGCAAGAGAGCAATAAAAAGCGCACTGTACATCCAAAATAGTATTTCGCGACAGTAAATGAAATTGAGCCACGCAAAATTGGCGAGAAACAGGCGGGCACCGTAAACTCATTGTTTACCGTTATCTTTGCTTTTGTATTAAAACTCGATATAAGTATCCCGGGATAAAATGATCTCTCTGTTATAACGAACTTTCTTTCCAAGTGAACTCCTATGCCACTAATGTATTTTCAAATGCTTGTAACGTTCTTCAAAAGCAAAAAATTCGGATATAGTGAACCAAAGTTTCCACTTTTCAAGTTTAGTTTCATCTCTTTAGCGAAAAATCACTACTTATTTTCATACTTCAGAGAAATAAATGCAAATACACAATTAATTTCACTGTCAAATTTTTTAAGAAAAATATTTATTTCAATTTATTACAGCGTATTACAAATTTCAATTTAGTGTAGGGGAAAGGCGGGTAGTATGGGCTCCTTAAGGAAAATTTAATATAAAATTTATATTATTTGTTGGAATGAGCTATAACTGATCAAAACCTTTCTTTGAACACTTTTCTTCATGTTGATTATATTAAATAAAATTTATCTAAGCTATGCAAATTACATATCATAACTAATTTTTAAGGCGACACTTTGCAAAAATTTAAATATGCCGGGTAGTATGGGCCACACTAAAGAACATAAGCTTTAAAATAAAAACAAATAATTTTTTGGTTAGAAATGGATATGTTTTGATTCTGTAGCCAAATTACAATAGTAGAAGTAAATTTGCTTACATTTGCACCATTATCTTTTTAGTTGTTTAATCTTAGTTAGTTATTTATTGATTTCTCTTCTTTGTAATGTACTTGTAGGTGCACCGTAATGGTCGAATGCAGCCCTTTCAGACATTTTATTTCCCAAAAACACTTGGAATTGCAATTATTTTAGAATAATTATATTAACATTCCGCTTTGAAGCAATACAAGGTATAGTTTGGGACGGATCTGGTAATTTTGAAACGCAGTCAGATGACAAGGACGACACCTGAGCTTGCACTTCTCTCTCCAAGCTTCCGGACGACACCAAGTGGAATTGCGTTTCGATATTGGAATCCTCAACCCCGAAGCCAAGACCTTGCCACCAAGCCACCGCGACTGTCCTTACAGTTGCAAGCTTTATGGTATTCACAGACCACTGTCCTCGACCCCGGCCTTCATGCTTCTTCTTAAACCTAGGCGTTTATTGCAAAGTTAAAAAGTATATTTTATTCACATGGACCACACTACCCGATTTTGGTATGGCCCATTCTACCCGACCGACATTGAAAAGAAAAACATAGTGAATGCTAAAGTCTTGTTAAAGGAAGCGAGATGAAACCTTCACGGCATAATCTAAATAAAGTAAGCTAAATAATAACACTAGTTTCATTATTTTATTCTTAATTGTAGAAGTGCAAGGAGTCGTCACAAATTATACGAAACAACCACTTAAAGATTCACAAACAAAGGAAATTTACTGAAGAACGACATAAAACAGTTATTTATGTCAACCAGTTATCTGCATATGGTAGACTGATGCTATGACTGTACATAAAAATACGGAAACATCCACTCCTGTCTTCGCACACGTAGCACATGGGCAGGAAATGGTGGATGCCCGTCGAAATCAAACAAGCCGCAAAGACCACAACCACTCTCACAGGCCTGACACCCGACGTAACTAGTGCGAAGAAGTCCAAGCCGAAGGCATTGATCCTAGCTAGAGGCACGTCATGTCGAAACAATTGTGTGCCTGTAGTCATTATTCTCTGTCCTGGAGCCGTCGTGTTAGCTCGGAGCTGTGGCCACAGAAAGTCCGAAGACCTCCACCACGGGACCCCTTCTATGCCCCAGCGGGCAGAACAATCCACTCCTTGATATCTAACGCCACGGAAAGGCCACGACTTCTCCCTGGCAATCGAGAGGCTAGTCCCGGACAAGTCCGAAAGTGTATTGCGCATCATCTTGCCTGAAACCACTTCCACCAAACTCTATCTTGGCTGTGGTTAGGCTGCTATCTACCGGCAGGCCCTAGAAACACTTGGTGGCCCATACTACCCACCTTACTTCTAATTAATTTGCTCAACTCAGAAATGCATTTAAGGATTGTAACAAATCTTATGTAGCTAATATTTGAAAAATTAGGTATGGTAAACCGTCGGTTATAGCCAACTTCTGGATAGGTCCGTTGAGGGGTCGTTATAACTGGGTTTCACTGTACTTTCAAGACAATTTAATTTAATCCTTCATTTAATTTACAATAGCCGTTTACTCGAACTTACTCAAATTAAAATCAAGTATGGTTTAAATTTCCGGAACATTATCTTTAGAATTTTTTTCATGTTTTAGAATTCGCTTGCATCGCAGTTTGGTTCAGTTTGTTTTGCAGTTGGCTGACTGACTCAACAGTCCTGGTAAATTTCGTATTAGAGTATTTAGTTTATGTAAAAAAGGTTTTGTAACTTTTTTTTACCATTTTTTAAAAATTACGTTTAAATTTAAAATTTTTTTATTTGTGAGATGCTGAAACCAACTCTCCTGAAGGTGATCCGCAATTGCATATTTTGTTATTTCAGTTTGTTTAAATTTTTAATACTTAAAATCTGTTTTGTAGAGAATAAAGGAAAATCAATAAAAAATGGTTGATTTTGGAAGTTGGGGAAGGGAAATACTGTGACGGAGTGTATGGAAATGAGAAACAATCTGCATAAATATAAAGACTTATTTTCCAACACCTATTAAATCAAATAACTTGATGCTGGTGCGTTGAAGACTTAGATATCGTCTTTACCATCTGAGCACAGGTTACTAATCACTTAGAGAGTGCCTAGACAAAAAGCTGTTAATTCTTAGAGATGAATGTTGGCACTAACGGAATAGCGCCGAAATTCAAACTTAGTGAAGATTGGTCCCCTGCTAAAGGAACAGATATTCCGTTAATGGGGCCGCAGATAAAACCTGTCGAATCTTATTGATAAATGCTGGCACTAACAGAATAGCACCAAAATTCAAACTTAGAGAAGATTGGTCCCCTGCTAAAGGAACAGATATTCCGTTAATGGGGCAGCAGATAAAACCTGTCGAATCTTATCGATAAATGCTGGCACTAGCGGAATAGCGCCAACATTCAAGCCTAGCGACATTTGGGGCTCCGCTAATGAAATAGTAACAAGCATTGTTCAAAATCACGAAATCCGCCCCAAAATAGTCTCGGTATCTATAAAACGGCAGGTTAACAGTTTTCTGATAAATTAAGAAATCGAATTATTTACTGATAAGTTAACTCTAATAAATTAATGAATCAGATTTTTGACTTATCAGATTATGAAAAATGATTTAGGAAATATACTGAAAACATCAAACTCTGTACGTAATAAACTAAGTATCTTACCTAAGCCATCGTATGTTGCAAAAATTACCGACTGAGTCGTTGTCTCTGTTCCAGGTTTCGCCCTCATCTTCGCATAAGTAGCTATAGAAGTGTAGAAGACACCGTATGTGATGCCGTGAGTCCATTCAATTGGAAGAATAAGCCACGGATTATCTAGAAGGCTATACCAGAAGAATCTAACGCAATATGCCAGCAGAGAAATTGTCAGTATATTGAAATATCCCATTTTCTTAAGCATCCACCCGGAGAAAAACATGAATGGAAGTTCCCCCACGAAACATTGCACTGTTTGGGTCAAACCACAAACCAGGCGAGTACCACCGATGGATGTGACGAACCACATCAGATAAAACCAAATGAATCCCAGTCCTATACCATTGACGAATACACCGAGTTCGAAACAGAGAAACTCTTTCTCTTTCATTATGGTCCCAACGTTCTTGAGGATGTCTTTTGAAAAATGTGGCTTGACAAGATTCAGTTTCAATATGTTCCATATCATGAAGATGGATAGGATGGCGAACACTATCCAGACGGCTATGTAGTCGCCTGTGTAGTCAGTCAGCACGCCGCCAATCGGGGCAAGCAAGCCCCACCCAACCGCTCCCCACAACCTCTGCTTGCCATAATCTGCCCCATTCTTTTGGACGCTTTCACAGCAAGCTGTATCGGAAAGGGTAAAAATGGCATTGATGCAAGCATTAAGTATAGTGAAAACGAGGGCAAATACCCAAAACTGATATGTTTCGAAGTCTGTTTTCTTAGAAGTAATCGTCTGAAGCCTCTTTGCAATCACTGGATGGACTTTGTAGTGACAACCTTCTTCTGCAATGCAGCACAGGACACAGTCATAAACCATAAGTGCACAGGAATCATTCGGCATTCGTGGACATTCAAAGGTACTGATATATGGTTGGTTAGAAGTTATTTCATTATCGATCGTTCCTAATTTTATAGTTTTCTTTTCTGTTGTAAAGGAAATGTTCGCGTTTGTTGCTTGACACTGAGCAGGGACAGCGACATTAGAAAACCAATAATGCGAATAATTCAATGATTTTTCTTTGAAAAAATGGCACGTTTTGTCGTCCAGAGAAGACCAACGGAACCAACTTGTTGATCCAAAATCATCAGTAGAATTTACAAAGACCTTCAGATCTTTTGTACTGCTGTTAAAGTTTTCACACAGACTGCAGGCGTCTTGAATGTTAATGTTGCTAATCATCGTATTGTCAATTTCTGTCTGTCCTTTGGGTATGGCTGGTAAAAGTAAAAGAATGAATAAAAACAATCCTTGACCAACGGCTACAATACACAAAACTACTTTCAGTTTGTTGAAGTAATCCGTGATATATCCGATGGCAGGTTTTGTGAATACAAACAGGAATTGTTCGAAAACCAGCACCGTAGCGAAGGAAGTAGCTGAAAGTTTTATTCTGTTTCTAACGATGACGGCGATGAAGGGAAGAACGGATCCCAAAGCTGTAAGAAAAGCGAAACAATGTGTTATTAATAATAATAAAAAAATTGAAAACACACTTATATCAGTACACTAATTTTTGTTATTTTCATTATTTCCTACTGTTTAGTCCTTAATTTGTAATTCATAAATATTCAAAAATATTAAGATAGCGTATTGTCATCAAGAACAAACAATCCTACAAAATTTCAGAATTGTAGCACGTCGGAAAGTGAGGGAAATATCGATTACGAACTTTCATCTCTGATTTCAAACATGGAACAAGTCAAGTTAAATAAAATTGTGTAATAAATTAAATGAAAACAGTTCTTAAAAACACACTTTTACCAGTGCACTGAAAAGTAGATTTTTTATGTTATTATTTTCTATCGTTTAGCTTTAATTTATAATTCATTATCATAAATAATATAGAATCTTCTAATGTTTTTTTCTCAAATTCACTACCAGATGGTGCCACGAGTATGTAATCAAATTTCCATTAAAATTAATGAATTGATAATTAAGCTCTAAATACATTAAAACAGTGTATTATCCTCGAGAACAAAGCAAGTGCATACGATTTCAAACCTCTACAGGTCAGAAAGTGCGTGAAAAATCGATTAGAAAATAAAAAATAAACGAAGTCGAAATAGAAATGAGAAAATGTAATATAAAATATTAATTAATGTATACAAAAATTTCGAAGCAATATATTATTAAGATATTTAGTAATTACAATGAGTTATCTTTAGATTTAATCATTTGTTATAATTAATTTAATTGTCTTATTCATTAAAACTGTTAAAATTGATATAAATCTGTCTAAAGATTACCTCCAAAGAAGTTTATTTTCAATAACAATACTTGCTTTGAATAAAAAATACTGTACTATTGAGCAACGGATTCTTAGACTACCACTTTTGGACGATTTTACACCGGAAAGGGGTGTCAGGCAATGAGTCAGATGAGCGCATTTCCGGAATTGTTTGTTAGATGACGCTCAGTAAAATGCAAACATCATCTTTCCATTCTTCACTTTCCCCCTATTTTGATGAAAATAACTCCGCCCGGCGCATGCGCAAAAGCGCGAAGGGTTTCCGAATCCGTTGCTAAACAATATTTCAATAATAATACTGTATAAAAATTAAGAAAAACGAACGAAATTTTACCTCCTGTAAGTAAGAAATAGTGCATTTTAAAACGAATCATCTTTTTGTCGATGTGCCACCATTTTTGTACAGGCTGAGATTCTTTGCTTGAATTTGGTTGGACTGAGACTGTGCAGTTCAATCCGTCTTTAGCTTCAGGAAGAAAGGATTCCCGTGTCTCCTCAGTTTCAACATCCATTTTAAAAAATCAATAGTCAATTTTTCTGAAAAAAAAATAAATGATTGGCTGCTATGGTGTGAATACATTCATTTAGTCCAACGGATTTAACTAAAAGTATTGGTAATAAAGGAAAAAACAGGAGTTCCATATAGAATAAATAAGCTATTAGTTGGAACAATAAGATATTTCATCTTATTCTTTTTCCAAATGAAAACAACTATGTTACTAATTTGTCAATTAATTCTTTCATAATAATTAAATTTCGCATGCCTAAATAGGAATTTGTATTACTGTGTGTGCGTGCATCTTTTCGAAAGAATAGAATGCTCAAGATCATAAAATTATGCAGGGTTGGAAACGCCATCTTCATACGGAAGAGCACATTGAATAACCCCCTTGTTGCATGAATATTTGCAATAAATTTTTGCAAATATTCATGTCATTCAGTCGTTGAAATTTACATTTTTGCAAATACTCATTTGCATTGTCGAGGATCATTTAATAGGTCTGTATTTCATGCTTGAAAATCTGTTAAATCGAAGTTACGAAACAATTTTGTTCGATATTTACCAGAACTTTCGAATGGATAAGAGGTCGAGGAGTGACTGCGCCGTGAAATGTGGTTCCATCACAATGGGGTACTCGACCATTTTAGTCACGGAGTTCATCAACACTAAAACTTGACATATGATCAAGAAACCATGCAAGCGATTAAAGAAGTTAAAATACGCTAGAAGAGTTTCCAACCCTGCTGGAGGCGGCGCGGCTTTGCAGGAAAGCTGAAACAAGAAAAGACAAAGTCTTCATCGTGCTTAACGCACTTATGAAGGAATAAACCAGCTGGATGAAAGATCCTTCCTTCTTCC
>BGPR01000195.1:739447-777997 GCA_013235015.1 Araneus ventricosus
CAGAATCGAATTTAACATCGTTTGGCCATTGATTCTACTTATCAGGAGCGAAGATTGAGGCCCTTAACTGAGGCAGTGCACTTCGCTAAACCCCCATCGCTGTGTGTACGATGGATTGGTTGTGGTTATCCCTGGTTATACCCTGGCCGACACCATCGTCGGTCTATCCAGATTTTCTTATATTTTTTTCGTCACCTGAAAGCTTTGGTGCAAGACACCTGATATGCGAGAAATCTTCGAGAAAATTCATGATTCTATGAGCCAACGGTACACATGTAACCTCTATGCACTTTCCAAATGCCCTTTTTGTTATTAAGCTTGATCACTTACATGTGCTTACTGCTCGTGTTTTCTACACGCCAGCACGCGATGATGAGGTTACCGACATTTCGCCTTTGAACACTCGTCCTCTAGAAGTTTGATCATGCCTTACTGAAACAAACAGATGTAGTCTGAATGTCAAATAAGTACATGCCAGTTTCAAATATGAAAAGAAAAGAAATTAATAATGGTAAGCCGTATTTCAATGTGGTATGATAGTTAAGGAATGAATCAGTCAGCCAAATAAGCATAATTGTCGTTAAAATGGATAATATTAACAAGAAAAAATTAATAATTATGTATACAGTTCACATTTCAAATAAAATATGATTTTAGCTTAAATACGTTCTATTGATATTTAAATTATAGCTAGAGTCAGCTATTGAATACAAGTATTTCAATTATTGGAATAATACTCAATTTCAACTTACGTATCGTGTTGCATCTCAGATAATGGTAAAGTCCGCATATTAATGTTTAGGCAGTTGATTTTGAAACTATCATGCAATCCAATGAAAATATAATTAGAAATGCTTTACATAGCATACAATTAAATAAGCTAGTAGTAAAGAGATTGAGAAACATGACAACTTTACCATTTTAGTGCATGTTTTCCTCATCGGTATAAGTAGAAATGATTTAAATGAATGAACGGGCGAAAGCGACTCTCCTATCACGTTGAATCTATTAAAAGATTGTTAAATCATCAGAGCTTTCCAATCCATCAAATGTGGTATCATTTTCACATCCATCAGGGCTATCAAACATTTTGTTTTCAAAGTTAATCGCGATTGTGGCAATTTTTAGAACAGTTTACTGTTTCGTATAGCAGCAAACGAATAAATGATGTCTAATGAATGCTTTCCATCCGATTGGCAACTCGGTTTTTAATGCTGTCTTTCTGAAGACAGCACCGATTTAGAACTAAAAATAGAGAATTAAAAATCACTATTCATTAGCCAAAGTATTCTAAAAAAAGTTTTCACTATCCAGTGAAATACGATCATAGTCACACGCACAAAAAATCAGTTCCTAAGAATAAAGAAAATTGGAAAAGGTATGACGTCAATTTATCGTCTGACCTTTGCGAGATGTTCGAAGAACTTTTCTGAAATAGAACAGAACTTCGAAACATATCTTAAAATAGTCAATAGATGTTTTATGCGTTTTTTCTTCTAATTTCTAAAATTAAATACAGTTTGAAATTGGAGGTTCAAATGAATATAATGATCTAGAAAGATAATATTATTCCATTCCAATTTATAAATAAAATATTGTTGAATATTTTGAAAACGATTAGATTACGAGATCAAGGAATCATGAGATCTAAGAAGAGAATATATTTTGTATTTATTTCTTCAGATTTAAAAAATATTATATTTATATCAATGTGTATTAAATAATAAAGTGGTTTGGGAGTTGGCAATAAAGCAAAATCGAATATAATGTATTTTAAGCGATATTGAATTAAATAATTTTCCAATGCATTTGTTTTTTAATTAAATTGTAAGAAAAATTAAAGTTATTAATACACATAACATTCCTTCTTAAAAATAAAAAATAAATAAATGAAATACTTTTTTATTCCCAGAAAACGTTAAATTGATTTCCAGAAAATTTCTAAGAAAGAAATAGCCGAATTGCTATTTCGAAACAGGATATAATCTCTAATTCAGTTGCTATGAAACGAACTTTCGGTGAAATTTGATGTTCATCATGCAAGTTTATATAATCAAAATAGATTATGCAAACTGATATGAACACGTTTTTTTTAAATACTCTAAAGCAGGGGTGGCGAACCTTTATGTATCAACGCGCCATTTTTTCTAAAAAAATGTTTAATGAGGTCATAGACGTGCCGTCAAATAATTTTGGGGTCTATTCTGGTACCCCCGGTTGGGTTGGGAGACGTCACTTTTTTCGCACGTTAACAACGGGAAAAGTGACGTCTCCCACCCCAACCGGGGGTACCAGAATAGACCCGTTTGACTTCGTTATTATTAGGAAAATAATAATACTAAATACCATCAACTCAAAACTCTTTATTTACTACAACAAAAATACATTTTGCAATGTCTCTGTTATACGCGTAATTCAAATTAAAGTAACATTAGTGTGTCTTCTGTTGTTGCAGATTAGATGCAAGGTTGTGATGATTATATTAGGGTTGTAAGATGTTACTTTTAGCGGAATGCATGCTGAACTGGAGTCATCTGTCAAACGGTTTATAAGCGAGTCTTTAATGTTATTCATTCTGAAAACCGTAGCTTAGGATCAACTCGCGTTCGTTCGTAATATGTTTCATAGTGAACTTTGTGATTGGTGGCGTGCCCAAAATATTGTGTAGCGTGCCATTGGTTCGCCATCCCTGCTCTAAAGAATAAAAATATTCAAAATTTAATATTTATTTTTTACTCGCGTTTTCGCATTACTATTGAATATAAGTCAAAGCTTGTGAAAATTAAAAACTAAACTATTTTATTATAAAACTTTGATAGGTACTTGCTTTAATAATGTATCACGCACCTCGTTATTTCTGGCACTACCGCAACGCATGGGAAAAATATAGTATGTACAGTCGACGCTCGTTATAACGAAACCTCTTGGTCCCACAGCAAAAGGTCTTTATAACGAGTGGTCGCTACAGTGGGCGTAATTAAAAACAAATGTGCACATGCACGCTCAGCATTTCCGCATAAATAGGCGATTTTTAAAGAGATTCCAACTAAATACTCAAATTATTTTTTATCATTGGTATTAAAAATAAAATTTTATGAATTCAAAATATATTTCTAAAACAGATTTTGAAGTAGAAAATAAGGAGTGTTTATATACTCACAAAACATTTATTTTCTAAAGAAAAAAATCAGAAATGGTTGTTTGTCTTTTTTGCATATGTGATTTTTGCAGAACATAATTTTCCATTTCAGTTAAAGATGATAAATAATGTTCTTTATTTTCTTGCCTTTCAAAAAAAACATTTTAAGGTCTCAATAGCACTTGAAACATTTTTTATTGCAGGCTTTTCTAATTTCCGCGCTGTGGTGAGTGGTAATCCCCCCCCCCCTTTCAAAGTTGAACTGTAAAACTGAAGACTCTACATCTGCGAAGCTTGGCAATACAATAATCAAGGTCATTTACGTTCAGAAACATGTTCTTTTTGGAAAATACCAGGAAGAGTGTTCGCTGAATTCGGATTAGACGACACTGGACGGTCGTTATACCGGAAGTAAAGTAACATAGTGCATAGGGAACACACAGTTGGGGATTTTATCACTGGTCGTTATGATGGAATGGTCTTTATAATGCGTGGTCATTATAACGAGAGTCTTCTGTATAATTTATTTTGCAAAATGTAATGATTTCTCAAAATGGCTTCGATCGCAAAACTCACTAACTATGCATACCAAGTAATATGCCGTTCAGAAAGTACTCTATTGAGAATGAAGCGTACTTGGTGTATGAATACGCCTTGCTAAAAAGATAAAAAGTGCATTTAAAAGCAAATAATAATTATGAGCACGATTTAGTTTTAGATAACATTAATCGCATTCATTGAACTAGATCTCCGTGTTTGCAACGTTAGTAGGCTCCCTTACGGGTAGGCTGGGCCAGCGAGGGGGTTGATTAATCAATCAAACAGTAGTAGGCTAAATTCACGGAGGGTTCTCTATATCTCAAAATGAATAATAATATCACGCTTGACGTTATTCGTCGGTGATACGGCTGCTCACGGCATTTTTAGTATTGTCATAATTTACTGAAAGCAAAGCTGTATACAGAACAGAACGCCGTCCCTTACCCCCGTGACCAGACCGGTCACTGAACGGTTTGATGGGCAAGACACGGGAATTTTATTTAAGAAAAAGAAAAACAAAATAAACAGAAAGAAGGAAATATATACACTACGTACAGGACAGGCATTTTCACTATTAGTTCGTAATAGTTTTCTTTTCTTTAGATGTTGAAATACCTTTCTTCTATTTGAAGGGGGAATGTCCGGTGATTGAGCTACTTAGTTCAGCTCGCTGGGAAGTTGAAGGCTAGGGAGGGCGGAAAAGATCTCTGTTTCCGCTAATGAATTTGATAATCCCACGAATTTTCTGCCTGGAGACGAGGTTATTGGCGACCCTTTTCAGCCATTCTTGTTCGAAGTTTGGCGCTGGCGTCCTCATATGCCAAGACACTATATAATACTCCGTGGTATAGTGAAGTGCCGTGCCAATTCCACCACAACTGCAGTAATAGCTGTCAGACAGGTGAAACCTTTTGAGGTAGGCAGGGAAAGGTCCATGTTGAGAGAAGAAGATAACATCCTCTCTAATCCAGTTAGTGGGACGGAGACTAACTGAGGAAGCTGCATACAGGGTGATGGACGATTTCCGCACGTGCGACTTCCGTACACCTCAAATTTCGTGCGATTTACGTACAAGAAATTAGAACGCTTATAAACTAGTGCGACTTCCGTACAGGCTTTTTTTATAATCCACACTGAGAAAAAAATGCTGGCAAAAAAACCATATTTGTATGGCATTTCAGGTAATAAAACCAGAATTTTGGTGATAATCAACAAAATTTACGGTATTTAAATAATTTGTTTAATAATCTTACTGTTCGTTCTGGTAACGGTTTACTTGAATTTCTGGTTTTCGAAATTATGGCTCTTTTTACCTACATGTTTAGAAAAATTACAACGCTGAAAAGTTAATTTATCAGCAAAAACGGTTTTCACATACCATACACTTCGTTTTTTTACGAGAATCACGATAAAATTACCAGATTATTCTTCAGGAAGGTGGATTGAAAAAAAGCCTGTACGGAAGTCGCACTAGCTTATTAGCGTTTTAATTTTTTTTGTTCGGAAGTCGCACGTACGGAAATCTGCCTCAATCGTATACAGGGTGTCCACACTTATCGTGGATCAAAAGCTAATTTCTAAACCGTAGAGATAGACATAGCCCCAATTGGTAAAAATGCTTTAAATAAAGGGAAGAATTATATTTTATGCTTTTTCAGTCACTAAATATATTTCTGAAAAAGATACGAATTCTAACTTTTTATGAGTTCCCCTGGTCTTATCAATCAAATTTAGTAAAATATTCTTGACACTCTAGCATTTTGAACAGAACAAGTCCCACTCTTCTGCGAGTAAAAGTAACCGCGTTATGGAGCTTTGAATATCGCAGACATGACACAGGCTTGGAACAAAAAAAGCTGAACTTCATAAATACGGAATCGTATCAAACGTAAACAGCGAGAGGTAAAATAAGTATGATTAATTGGACAATAAATGAATAAATTTATACAAAAAGTGCTTGAGATATTAAAAATATTGTAGAATTATTATTTAAAAGAAAAATAATGGGTGAAAAATGAGTTGCGTATAAAAGTTTTGTTAAAATAAAAACTATGGTAAAAATTATCTCACTAAAAAATATGGCCATATAAAAACTCTTTTTGATTATATATAATTATTCAGACTTTTGTTTCTCATTTTTGAGCTAACAGTTCAAGTTTTCTTTTATGCTCCAGTGTGCTATTTTCCTCCGTTTTCTAAATTTTGCTCTCTTTCTTTGCTTTTTTTTTTTCATTTTTTTCTCATAGCTCTTTTCGTACTATCAAGTTCCTCCTAGTTACTATCAATGGCATCACGCAAAAAATCTTTTTTCTAAAATATTCAAAAGCGCACTACTTTTTGCTCATCACTTCGTATTTAACACTCTAAATTGAAGAATATGTTTCAATATGCATTCTTCCTGATCTTTTATCTATCAAATCTGACATTATTTTGAATGTGCACACGGCGCACAGTTTTTGTTTGCGTGAGCCCCCCGGAGGCGCGCGGGTTAACAAAAATTTTAATGCAGATTTGCATGGATCTCAAGAATGATTAAATTCGATGTCGAAAAAGCGGAAATCCGCGTTTCCGCGGAAAAGTGTCATGTCTGATATCGGTGACTTAAATCACTTTACACCATTTCAATAGCCGTCTTGAAGACGATCCACCAATCAATGCGCAGCACTTGCTCTACGAGGTCGCTGATTGGTTAAAAATCATAAAATTCAAAGATCCATAACTCACTCAGTTTTAGTCGCAGAAGAGTGGAACTTCTTTTGTTTAAAATGTTAGAGTGTCAAAAATATTTTACTAAATTTGACTGATAGGACCGGGGGAACGTATAAAAAGTTAGAATTCGTAACTTTTCAAGAAATATATTTAGTGACTGAAACACATAAATATAATTGTTCCCTTTATTTAAAGCATTTTTCCGATTGTGACTATATGTCTATCTCTAACGGTTTAGAAAACAGCTATTGGACCACGATAAGTGTGGACACCCTATGCATACAGAAGCCCAGTGCTGAAAACCTTTCGACATGGTGGGTAAATATTATCCAAAACAAAAGATCCCTGGCATGATTCACGAATATTATGAAGATCCTTCATGAACGAAGGCACGATATCATCATGGATTAAGAAAGACTTTTCTCTCTTCCACCAGCAATTAAGACATTCATTGCAGACTTTTTCAGTTTACTTTTTGTGTTAATTATTGTTGCTTTATTTTATTTTATACTAGCAGTACGCGCACAGCGTTGCCCGTGGAATCAGGTCTTCAACAAAATGAAAAAAAAAAAAAAAAAAACACGCCCACAATGGCATGAAAAAGTTCTGAAAACAAAACAAAAGATACACATTATTGATTTTCCCGCTTATTTTTCTTCACGATAATGTTTTTTCAACTGTAGAAAATACAGAGTACGTTAATCCGAAACAATATTAAAAAATTGCTACGTGAAAAAGATTATTATAAAGCAAATAAAATATGCGAGACATAAACACCTTAAGACCCTGGCGAAAATAATAATCGAAGTCATTCAGTTGAAGGTTATGACGCCACCTGCGCTCTGCACCGTCAGCCAATCAAATTTCCAGCAACGTTCCGGAAAAGTGTCGCGGGAGGGAGCTTGGTAGATAAAAATATCTTTCAACTGAACAGAAAAAAATTAATTAAAAGAAACGGGTAAAGATATTTTAACCGTTCTTGTTTTAAATACGACAGAACCGTTCCAGTTATAAGCTGAAAAAAACTGAAAATAATAGTGTTATTAGGACGTTGGATGCAGCAAATTTAAAAACAAAAATTAAATTTCGATGGCAAAACTGACTATTTTTTAAAAATTTCTCAAAATTCAGTAATTTACGTTTGAAGCTCGAAACAAACTTCATTAGAACGAAAATTGTTTGTTCTATCCGATGGTGATTGATTGTTTTTCAAAGATCATTAGGAAAGATACTACAGCCGTAAACTTCCCAAAAATGACATCAAAACAACACAAAACATTAAATAAATTTTTTTTAGATTGAATTTTAAAATTCCGGCTTCGAGGTACATTGAGTCACCTTTACCTGTGTGCCAAATTTCATGGCTGTGAATGAGATAGATTCGTCTGGACATCGCGCTCAAGCACGCACGCACACAAACATTGCCTTTTATAAGTATAGATTTCACTCCTTTCTGTAATTCCTCTTTACGCTGAGAGGGTCTTGTGTAACCGTAAACCTTATCTGGTCGATTCACTCCCGGTAGAGTAATACAGTAGTCTCCCTACAGCGAATTTCTCCCTATAACGAAATTTTTAATCGGAATGTTAAATAACATTCAAAATATTCTCCATATAACGAAGTGGTTGTCTCCCTATAACGAATTTTTTCAGACCTTTATCTTTTCGATTTTTATCATTTTTGAAGAAAGTTGCTAATTTCTGTGCACACAAATCGCTCACATGTGCCTGTTTCTGGAACCACTCGCATCGTTCATTCCAGCGATAACACATAACAATAGAATGTTATGTGAAGGGTGCAGTTGTGGGGACCTGGGTTTCTACCGAGGGAGCAACATTTCTACGGGTCAAGATTCCAAGAATCGGGGTGGAGTGAAGGTGAAAACAGCAAATAGATGTGACAATACGCATTTTATGTTTATCCATACTAGTACATATTATTCTCTAAATTGGTGGTCTTCACTTTTGAGCATTTTATTTATACAATAAAAATTAGTATAATTTTAACAAATTTATAATAACTATTACTTCATTTTTAATTGAAAGTCATAATTAAATATTTTTGAACTTGTCGTACATACTAAAAGGTTTGTAACATTTACTTAAATAACTGCAAAAATCTCTAATCTCCGTATAACGAAATTTTCTCTATAGCGAATTTTTCAACTGGAACCAAGCGATTTCGTTATAGGGAGATTCCACTGTAATAATAATAGGAAAGCACCGTTTGTACGTCTTTCAAGGGACTGATGTAAAACGACGTATAAATGAAAAAAAAAACGTAACATCAAAATTTTAGTAAACAACTGTGATTGTTACAAATTTGACGCTACTATTTCAAAGTCTTTTAAAATAGTGCTATACTACATAGTATGGAAAGCAATTATGAAATTTTAAAATTAAACATTTATCACAAAAGTGAGAAAAATCATACCTTAAAATCGAAAATTTTCGTTTTTATGAAAAAAAAATATATAGTATTTCCCTGTCTTTTCTGAACAATTTAAAACAATCCGCATTAAAAATTGCCCATAATTATGATTATGAAAGTTATAAAGGAAAATGTATCAGCTGTTCAACGTGAACATTAAATATGGCCATAATTTTAAAGCGCTATATCTCAAAATGTGTTTTTTTTATACACGAGATTGTTCTTGAGATACGCGTACGATATCTCAACAACTATTGAATATTTTTATATAACATTTTTACTGAATATGTATTGTGCTATGTTCCACAAATTGAACCACATTTTTGTACATATTTCCTCCAAAGAAGTTTTTGGAGGGTTAGAAATGTTCAAATTTTAACATTTTTTATTTTAAATTGGTATATAAAATAGAAATTAATTTTAAATGATAATAAATTGAGATTCAGTTTCTTACACAGACTGTTTGGATTACTCAGATACCCAAAATATTGTGTTTAGACAAACATTTTATCCGTAATCATGTGCGAATGGTGACTATCTCAATTTTTCTCCAAAAATTATACCCATATTTATTACTCTCTCAAAAAAATACATACCAATATAAAGCTTTTGAAGATGTGCGTACTGTAAGAGAAAGCACAGAAACTTTTTCCCCTAGAAAAAAGTGAGTTTGTGAATTGCATTGTTTCAGAGATATAACGTATTGAATTTGACAGTCCCCCCCATTTTTAAGAGTCGTATGTCCCCTTAAAAAGATCTTTATTAGTCGTCTGACGTGCTGATTGTCTCTGAGTATTATGTACAGCATTATGAATTGAATTGTTTTTTTTTTCACTATTCTCGTGACAAAAGACATGAGTTCGAAGTTTTGCAATGGAGTCCACTGTGTCTTTAAATAAAGGTGGAATAACTTCTTCATATCATTGCCTAAATTAGCACCAGACAGTTTGTTTTCGATTAATGTACCAGTTATAACTAATTTGGAGGTCATGACATCAACATCTCAGTTCACGTTCTGGAAAGGAGGAAATTTTAACATCTCAGAAACGGGGAAAACGACGTATGACCGAAGCTTTGCGTCGTATAAACGAAGCACTTTACTACTACAATGAATACGAATGAATCGGGACTGTGATGAAGCGACGTATGAACGTAAAAGACTTATAAATGAGAAACATCTGTTCAGCAATGGATTCCGAGAATACCACTTTTGGACGATTGGACACCGGAAAGGGGTGTCAGGCAATGAGTCATAGGAGCGTATTTCCGGAGTTCTTTGTTAGATGACGCTCAGTAAAATGTAAACATCCCCCTTCCATTCTTCACTTTCCCCCCTATTTTGCTGAAAATAACCCCGCCCGGCGCGTGCGCAAAAGCGCGGAGGGTTTCCGAATCCATTGCTAAACAATATGCTTTACTGTATGTATATAATTTGACATAAATTAATTTTATCCGGTTTCAATAAGAGAATTTTGAATTGAAAAATTATATATTTTTATTAGTTTTTCTAAAAAACCTATACAATTTAATTGAAAAAAAATGTAGCTTATATATCTGTATTGATTTTGTTTGACTGTAGGAATAATGAAATAGATTTGATAAAATTATTTCACTAACAGATGAGACTTTTAGGTTCAGACTTTTTTTTCAGAATTCAGAAAAATAAGTGTGATGTACATCGATGTATATTTCGTGACAATTTTGACTAGCGGAAAATTTAATCCAACATCCGAAAGGCATTGCTCGAAACGACATTACTGTTCCTTCTAGTTTACCTGAAGCATAACTTAAGGTTTCAGCGTAAACGCGTTGCAATATCCTATGTTTATCCTACGATATCGAGGGCAGTGGTCGCAGAGACTTGGGTTTGGGGCCAGAGTGATCCGGGATCAGATTCCAATTCAACGTGAATGTCGGCAGGGCCGGATCTATACATTTTTCTTAAGTCAAAACTCTTAATTCTGCACCCCCCCCCCTCGATGCATTCATCGCAACTATAGAGATAGGCAACGTAAAGTGTGCCGACAGTTTATTTAATGTGTGTGGATGCGCATAAAAACAATATTTTGTATGGTCTTTTCAAAATAATCCTGACATTTTTAAATGTTTTATTATAATTTCTTTTAAATTTGCGCCCTAGGCCATAGCCTAGGTTGGCCCTATGGGTAATCTGGTAATCAATATTGGCCTGGTGCATGGTAAATCTGACTTTGAGGAACAAATGGCCTCCCGCTGATGTAGTGCGAATGTCTGGAAATGGGGCGTCAGAGCAGGTGTCGTCCTTAAGATCTGACCGTCCCAAAAAATCCCACGTGTCGCTTCAAAACGGGACGTAAATACGCCTACACTAAACTAAATCTATGATGACTAAATAGTCCATTGAGCAATGGACTCTTCAAGTCGGAGGCGTAACGACTTGGAGTCAACAGGGGTATAGATGCATCGGGAGCAATCTTAGAGAGGTGCCATGGAGACAAAATATTAGTGCAGGGGGTTCCAACTATTTTTTCCCTCGCGTACCCCTTGATTAGTATTTTTATTTTCGCATAACCCCTAATATTATATTCCCCCTTCCCAACTTATAACATAAATTGAAGTGGAAATTAGCAGAGTGCAATTATCAGAGTTCGAGAAACTGGTTTAATCATCGTTTATTTTGAACACATAGCATGTAAGACAAAGACACAGACATAAAGAACGTTTTTACAAGCACAGTTCAAAGCACATCACCAACTGCCTTATACCGGCTCTCCATGAAAGGAATCATGGGATGCATGTGACGTCACGCAGTGACGTATTGTATCATGACAACATCACAATAGCTTGTGATTGGTTAGAAAACTGAATGAGGAGACTGAAGGAAAGTTAACTGCGTATAATTTCCAACATAAATGCAATAAAGTTTTTAAGTTTTATAAGTAAGTCTATGCAATAAAGTTTTTATCAATAATGTTAATGGCTTAGGCAAGCTTAAGAGTCAAATGACTCGAATTAATAAAACTTGCAGGACATATTTTTGAATTTACATTTTATTCCATTTTTACAATAGAAGCATTCAGCCTTATGTTTTCTTGTGTCCGCCATTACCGACTTTGAGTTTGCGTACCCCTTGGGGTACGCGTACCACAGGTTGGAAACTTCTGCATTCGTGTGTCTGCGTCACTTTTTAAAGTCAAATCTGATGAAGGGGCGAAAAAATAATACTATGACCCGGCGGTTTTTAGCTTTTCTGAGCCAATGAATATGACCGTAGGCGAAGGAACTATGTTTTGCTCCGGACGGCACTTACTCTTACTGTGCCACTGCCTCTGGTTGGTAATATTAAACGATAATTTTCTGAAAAGGTATGAGAATTTAACTTTGAAAGATAGGGAATGCCTAGGACATTTATAATTTCGGTCTTTTCTCCTGGCTTTTGTTCCCTTTATAAGCGGCGTTGAATTTTAGAAAAATAAATATTGTTTTGTAATTACATATTTACCTACTTTAAAACAATCATCGCGGTGATGTCGCTCCCTTGCGCTAAGAGTTGCCCTCTAGCGCTAAAGTTAAAGCAAAACGCAAATTCCTTTAAAACGATTTTTATTTTACTTTAATTAAATACCCTTGCATGTCTATCACTTCCTACAACAATAATAAATAATGATTTAAAAGCATAAAAAATAATGAAACAAAAATCGTTTAACTTGCGTAAGTTTAGAATTTATCTAACTTATGATAGTTTTCAAAACAAGGCACTACACTTAATGCGGGTTGTGATGTGCATGTTTTGCACAGATACCTTGGTGTGCACTGTGTGTTGCAGACACACACTTCCGTGATGGCGTAGCTTTAGTTGATGTTGGGGGTATTATGTCCATGTCATATTGGCCTTCCATTCTCGACACACCAGAACATTTGTGGTATATGAAATAATTTCTGGGAACTGGTATATCCTTGCGTTCACTAGAACTTATTAGCGAACGCATTATTTCCTTTCGAAGCCAGATCTGAAGCTGCTTTCCACCGACTTCGGTATATAAAATAATTAGTATATAAATAATTTTATGAAAAAATAATTATATGGACTGGGGTTCGGTGAAAAGTTAATAAACAAATCACTTGAAACGCTGCAACAATATAGAAAAATATTGTGTAGAGAACGAGTTATCTCGTCCCTAGCGCACAGCGAATAATCTTGGAAGACGATATATCTCGTCCGTCGCGGCGAAAGTGTCAAGAAACATGTGATTTTTGTTTAAACAAAATACTTCTTTTCTTTCTTAGTTCGGTTTGAATATCATGCTTTTTTGACTTTTTCTTCGTATGTCTTCTTCCCTTTTATTTTGTTATTTCATGATCTCCCTAAGAAGGCGCTCTCATCAAGTTTGGAATTACTGGTTTAGTTGATAAAGCTGCAAGTTGCCAACAAAGAAAAAAGAACTGTCAAAAATATTGAACAGGACTTGTTCATAATAGCTTTAGAAATAAATCATCAAAATAAAATATTTTAATAAGTTGTAAACAGACGACTAAATTCTTGCTAATAAATTAATTCCAAATTTGATTTTATACCGAATTGCTTGGTTTTGTAAAAGCGCTCACTTCTCCGTTATATGTAAGCCATAGTTGGGTTTTAGAGATTCTCATTTTTTTCAAGAATAGGGGACAAAAACATTGAAACTAGCTGCTACAGAATTTTTCTTATAGAAATACACTAGGGTAATCTAGTTTGAACTTTGCATTGGTTAATGAGATGATTGGTGCCATTTTCGTCGATATATAACTAACTATGCAATTAATTATTTAGAATCCTGAAATCATTAATTTGGTGTGAAATTATGAATTGAATTTTAAATCAGGAGAACGTGCATTAAAAGAATTCTGTATAACGTTTATAATTTCTACAACCATAGAATTATACGTAGGATGAAATTAATATTTCGGTAAACATTTTATGATCAATTGCAAGTGTAGTTAATAAATATTCAACAAAAAATGTTCTTTGTTTATGTTCTTTTGTAATACAACTGTAGTTCAATTTCAACAAAAATGGCAATCCAAAACAATAGTATTGATATGTAACGGTAGCACTGCAATGTTATTGTTCACAATGAATCATATATGTAGATATGCAAGTTTGAAAACGATTTTTTTTCTTGAAGTAAAGCACTAAAATATTAACTTTCATCAGAACATAAAATAGCTCCCTTCTTTTTTAAATCTCTTTTTGCTTTTTTCCTTAAAATATTCCTGGAATATTTCTATATAGAGAAATATTTCTCTCTTTTTGTAGTATAATAATCTTAAAATAGGGAAAATTCTTTTGTTTCTGAAGATAGCTTTCTGAAATTCAAAAATGGAAGACACCAAAGTTATCTAACAGAGACTAATTTTAGATCAATTCAAAATTTTGTTTTGAAAGACGTTGAAATAAACGAAACAATTTATTTCTTTCCGAGATAAATTAAATGATAATCTTGGATATTAGATTCATAGTATCATAGTAAAAATTCCTTCCTTGCATTTATAGAAAATATTTTTTAAAATTCGATTAGCAAAGCTAAAGATTTGCAATAACATAAATATTTTACCTATGTTTACAGTTTCATAATCTCCATTTTAAGCATTCGTCTGCTGAATTGAATCATTTTTTTATTTCAAATATACCGTAAGAGAACTGTTTATGTTTTGCCTTTAGGAATAGAATTGGAAAGAGTGGTTATACAACATCGATCATTTTCAGGGAGAGATGTCGATTGTTTACATTTAAAAACAGGAATCTCATTTAAAAAGAAATCGGAATACAGAATATACGTTGCAATATACAATAAGGAAAAATAACGGAATATACTGAAATTCAGACTTACTCTGAAAAACTAAAGGATTAATCTTATAATTATGAAATACTAAATACCTTTATATTGTCTTTTATAATTCGAGTATAATTATTATTTTTTCCCGGATTCCTGCCATTTTATGTCTTTGTAAAAAGAAGCTGGAAATTATCTCTCCCCGGTAGCTATGAAAATTTCTCAATTCTGTAGCAAAATCCGTGGTATGGAGACTACAGCTCTAACGAATTATTGTCATCTTGTTCCGTTGGAGGCAGACAGAATCGATGCTTAGTCTTGAAGCTTTCCGGTTGAGACTGTTTCTGATTGGCCGGACTGATTCATTCGAACGTGGGGGAGAAAGGATATTCTTCTCCTTCCCTGTGGGATAATAAAAAAATGAAGGCCAATGCATTATATGCGATATACAACGTGGAATAGATTTTTAATTTGAAATGATGGAGAAAAAATACCAGAAATAAAAACAAGTACTTTATCAATTAATCTTTATTAGTTCCACGAATGAAACTTAATCATTCTTAATTAGTTTCACGTATCCATTATTCCACGAATGATGGGTCTTTCATCATTTTCAATGCAAATAACTCCTTCTTTGCAAATTCACGTAAAATTCAGAATTTAGAAAAACGAAAGAATTCATACACGAAAGAATTAGTTTATCTAATGATAAATCAGTTTAGTTTAGCTATATTTACTTCCCGTTTTGTAGCAACACGAGGGCTATTTTGGGACGGATGACGATGACGACATCTGAGCTGGCACCCCCTCTCCAAGCTTCCACACTACACCAACGGGAGGGCATTTGACCCTAAAGGATTTAGCGTGCACCAAGCTCGCTTATGCGGCGGTCCTTTGGTGGATTCGGGTTTCGAACTTGGAACCCTCCGACCCCGAGACCTTATCACCAGGCCACCGGGGCACACATTTAATGATAAATAGATTTGTGGAATCTTATTCATTTTTTAAAACAATTCTTTTGAATCCTTCTTCTCAATTTTTTTATTAAGATATGTGTAAGATTATATATGCAGTACAATTCTGCTTAACCGAACAATTAGAGGGGAATGCCGTTTCGGATAGCGATTTTTTTCGATTAAACCATAAACATCTATTTCTATTTTGTATCTAATTACAGTATACAGTGTGCCCGCTAAAGTCTTTTGTCATTCCAATAATTTCTGAACGGCAAGAGCTATAGTCATAAGAGTGGAGTCTAGGTATAGTAAAGTTGCCAAGCGCTATGCAGGAAAACCGCTTACAGCGCCACCTGGCGGCAAAATTCGGAGTTAGCGTTCTTATCGGTACGATATACGGGGAAAAAGTCAATTACAAAGTTGTTCAGCATCGTCGATTTAGTAAGAGAAGACACCTTCCGTACAGTAATGTTAAAAATAGAAGGCGTTAAATGCATATTTGTTTGGTTCGCAACTCCCAAAATTGTAACGCGGAAGAAAAGAGAAAAGAAAGGTCGTAATATCCAATTTTCTAGAGGATTTGCCATTGAGTGACCTCCAGAATGTAAGGTTCCAACACTACGGCGCCCCTCCGCACAAGGTATCAAGTGTCCAACAGTACATTCGGGACACATTCCAGCAACAAGACATCGGGTATGGTGGTTGCGTAGAATGGCCTCCACGTTGACCTGACCTGCATCCATTGGACTTTTTTCTGTGGGGATACATCAAACAACGAGTGCATGCAACCCCTCCGCCAACATTGCAGGAACTTTGAAACCGTATTACGATGCTTGTGCCAGCGTGTCACCTGCCATGTTGTACAATGTGCAGCGGGAAGTGCAGTCCCGTGTGGAAATGTGTATTGTTGCTGAAGGACACCATTTTGAGAACGACATATAGATGAGCCTCATTTCCGGCAATTTCAGATTTGTTCAACGCGATCAAATAAATGTGCGTTTTCTGCTTTTCAGTTGTATCATTTTTATGCGCAATATATTTTTTTTGTAATAAATCGATGATGCTGAACAACTTTGTAATTGACTTTTTTCCCGTATTTCGTACCGTTTTTGAGATAAGTATGCTAACTCCGAATTTTGCCGCCAGGTGGCGCTGTAATCGGTTTCCTTTCGCAGCTCATGGCAACTTTACTATACCTAGACCCCACTTTTATGACTATAGCTTTTGCCGTTCAGAAATTATTGGAGTGACAACGGACTTTAGAGGGCACACTGTATAATTCTGAAATGTTTTGAGTGTAAAACGAATTCAAAACTCTCTTTGTAGGCTACACTTATGTTCTTTATTAAAGTTAACCCTCCGTCGGGCGCAATGGGTCTGACAGGCACTAGTAAACAATATCGTAATTAATATTGTTAACACCCATTACTTGTAATTTTAGCGTTCGAAAATTAATCACTGACCCTTGCTGAAACGTGATTGATCAATCTTGCGGAGGTTTAAAAGAAAAAAGTGGGGATATCGTTGTAAAAAGAGTCTCGTCTTTGTGATTATTTCAATACTGTTTAGATTTGCGATTTCAGAGGCATTTCGGATAACCCGGGTTTCGGTTAACCCGAGTTCGTTTAACCGGGGCTTTACTGTACATTCAAGTTAAACCTGACTTTTTAAGCAAATGGCATCATTTATTTAAAAAACCCATTTCTACATAAGAATATTGCTTTTGGCCATAAATTATGCAATCAAACGCTAATGATTCACATTGATAACCAGAGGGAGTGGTCTCCCCTAAACTTTCTCGTATACTTCCCCGAAAAAGGTGCTGTTTCCCCTCCCTCCGCGTGGATATTCGAACCTTCTGTAACCCGGAATCCAATGACTATCAGAAGGTTTTTCATTGTAGATTATAGTGATTCTAAAATATTTCGGTAAAGAATCAAATTCCAAAGAGATGCATACCGATTAAAACGCATCTATCACACACCGTTCCACTCCTGCCGGCTCAAGGACAAAGTGACGTAATCCTTCCGCGTGCACAGACATTGCTACCAGTACGCATGCGCATTGGGAATCGGATTAGAAAAATTAATTATGCAATTTGAACGCCTTTTTTTTAACCGATTGACACAAAAACTGGACAGAAATCTACAATTAAGGTAAGAAGGCCACATACCAAATTTCATTTATCTAAGCAATTTTTAAAAGAAGTTATTGCGATTAAAAATGCGATTATACAGACCGACAGACAGTCAATCCTTTGACGGATTTGGTCCAAAATTTGATACGGACCTACATTCATGATGATAAAACTGCGTACCAAATTTTATCCATCTAGCTATTCAAGTTTTTGAGTTATAGTGTTCACATGACCGCAGGCGGACAGACAGACATCCCGTAGACGGATGTTGTCCAAAATTTGATAGAAACCTACAAATTATGTAATAATCACGTACCAAATTTCATCCTCATAGCTCTAATAGTTTTTGAGTTATAGTGTTCACATGACCGCAGACGGACAGACAGACATCCCGTAGACGGATGTTGTCCAAAATTTGATAGACACCTACAAATTATGTAAAGATCACGTACCAAATTTCATCCCCGTAGCTCTAATAATTTTCGAGTTATCGTGTTCACAGACAGACAGACACAATTCCAAAATTGTGTTTTTCGGACTCAGGGAGGTCTAAAACGTGGAGATTCGTCAAAATCTCGAGTTCGAATTTTTTGACGATTACGATACTTTCTCTTTGTATACTTCGTATACGAGAAAGTAAAAAGGTTTAAAAATAACTTTAATTACGTTTGAGCACTTAAGTGAATCACATTTTCCATAACGAGTTGCCGCTGTCGGTTCTGTATTTTGCAATTTTGATTTTCCCCAGAGACAATTTCAGATATTATTGTCACAAGAAAACAATTATTGGTCTATGTTGGAATTCAAAACATGAATTCAATTATGCCAGTTTGATCGTAGAGCTATTTTTCTCAGATTTCCACAATTTTTTAATAATTAATTTATAATTGTAGCTACACTAACTTGCACTCTAATAGATTTGGACGAAATTACTATGCATGAGTATATTAAAGTAAAAATGTGAGTGATATTTTCCTTAATTGAAATAATGCATGATCTATGAAATCCTTTCATTCATTGAGAGTGACACCACATATACCTTAAAGTAATCTTTAAAAATACTACACTTTAGTTCAGTTCCAATGCATAGCGAAGGAAACGGAGAATGAGTTTTGAAAAAGTTTGTCCTTTCGCAGATGAATTCCATTCAAACTTAGAAACAGACCTAAAATTATGGGCTTCTATTCAACTTCTATTTATCTAGCTTGTTTTGAATTAGTGTAGTCACATACACAGTTCCAAAATTAGTTTGATAAATACAGTCGAACCGCGATATAGAGAACCCGGGATATAACGAACCCTCGGTTACAGCGAATCTTTCACATGGTCCCAACTGAAGCCCTATGTTAATAATGTATTTTCATACGTTTACAACGAACAGCAAACGCTAGAGACTCCTTATAGCGAACCGAAAATTTCTAAAACTTCAAAACTCTTCACTTGCCCAAAGGGACATTCTTTACTAATTGTGCTCAAGTTAACCCAACTTTTACAAGAGTTACCCCCTTTTGCATGAAATTCTCTGGCCCAGAGACCACATTCCTCGCCTATTGTACCTTTGTTAGAGTCGCTGCTAATCCCATAATGGGACAAAGGAACAACAGGAAAGGCTCTTTACAGTTTCTCTTCCCCTCTTGGACACCTGGACTAGTGTCAACCAGGGAAGGGGGGGGGGGGCTTTCTGGTCAGACGACCCAGGAACAATCACGTGTTTTCTCTGCCATTTTTGTTTAATTGCTTAGCTTATCATTCTATGAACTTTGCAGTGATCATGGCTAACATTGGCAAGCGAAAAGCTTTTGTATCGGCGCAGAAAAGAAAGGAGTGAATGCTTTTTCGCAAAATGCAATCGAACATTTCGAATGTTGTGACGACGATGTCATTACATCTGGAGAAATGAGTGAGGAAGATATCGTGGCATTAGTAAATGAAAAAAACAACTCTATTGTAGATTCGTCTTCAGATATGGAGGAAGAAGAAGACGAACCATGGCTTTCAATTGCAAATTCAAAAACGTTTTGAACAATTTTTTTTGCCACAGAAAACATCGACGAACATGTTGTGGAACTGTTTAAAATAGTAGATAAAAAAATCGACGAGTTGTATATAAAATCGAAAACTTTTCAACCAAAAATAACATCTTTTTTCAATGTAGTGGATTAGCAAATAAGTAAAAAAGACAAATGTTTAGTTTATTTATCATCGAGTATATTATTTAATACTTGGTTTGTTCCTAATTACTAATGAAAATATTATGTTATTAAAAAGTTTATTATAGAAGTAGTATCTTAGCATGTTAGGGCATTTTTTTGCAAATACGGATACAGCGAACCTCGGTAACAACGAATTTCTGAGTCGGTCCGTTGAGGGTTCGTTATAACGGGGTTTGACTGTACAATGAATTGGTGAACAATTTTTTTAAAATCCATTTTTATTACTGTACAAAGAATTTTTGGTAAACCTGGAGTTTATGATGCGGATTTTTTGCGCCAATTTTTCTTGGTGCAATTTCATTTGTCGTCGCCAAATACTATTTTGGATGTGTTGTGCGCTTTTTACTGGTTTCTTGAGCATGCGATGCCTGCGGCATCTGTAAAGGAGAGATTGAGCACGGGATGCCTGCGGCAACTCAAGTGGCTACCGGGCAAATTTTTTTTAACTTAAAAAACATCAGCGGCATCGCTTTCAGTAAAGCTGGAATATAGTAGCTTCGCTTTCAGCAAAGAGGGAACCTAATTGCTTTGTTTCTTCATTTAAAATAGCACATACACCTTAAGATTCGCACTGCTGAACCGAAAGTAAATGAAAATGTTCGAAAACGAGAAAAGTGTATTAAAAACTTCACACCTCGGAGAGTAAGAATTTGAATCCATAATTACCAAATGGAAGAGCTAAGTGTACGTCAGTTGAAACAAATCCGCTCGGACATGATGTAAACTGTCAAAATTCACACCGAAGAATTCCAAACGAATTACTATTCAAATTCGATTAAATCGGCCAATTAAATCTTAGAGAGCAAGGAATGAGACCAATCAACACTAGGCGCAATAAAGCGCGATGAGCGAGACACCTATAAAACATCAACGCGGATCCAAAACAAATGTTCTCTCATCGCCGACCTTGGCGGCAAACAATTGGCGATCTTAAAAGGAACAAAGTAAGACCACACCGTAAACGACAGATTAATCACATTTTTTATTTTAGTTATTTTCTACTTTTTGGTACTTTATTTATAAATCATTATTATAAATGTTATGGAATCTTAAAATTATTGTTTTTCAAACTCGCTAACAAGTGGCGCCTCTTGTGTGGAACCAAAATTTGAATGATTCAATGGATTAACTAATAAGTAGTAGGTCTGTAAACAGTAGATCACGCGTCCAACAGAACAACTAAGAGCTATTTTTTGCCTCAGATTTTAAAGATTTTGCTATTTTTTTTCGAATTCGAATTAGTTACACAAGTCTCTGCTTTTATCAGTATTCGCAAAATTACAATTAAATGTCTCATCATTACTAAAATGATTCAAGTGTTTCAATGTTGCGAAAATCGCCCAAAACATTGACACCATTAAAACGGTCACCATCTTGAAACGGAATAAAAGATAAAAATCCTTTAAATTCATTGTTTTTGAGGATTGCAAGGAAGAATCATGCAAATTCGAAGAGAATCTAACAACGCATTTGGTCGTGACTGCGTAACAAACAAATTTACAAACAAACAGACGAACTGCCGAACGATCGTAATGAAACAGGACCTCCCTCCGCTCGGTCTAATAAGTTCTGAAAATATTTAAGCAGTGTATTATCATCGAGTATACACAAGTGTACAATATATGAAAACTCTAAAACTTCATGAGTGAGCGAAAACCCGATGATAAAATTCCACCTTCACAAACATGAAACAGGTCAAGTTAAATAAAATGTGCAATTATTTTTTATTTCGGACTCGAGGAAACCAAAACTTCAAAATTCTTCAATATTTCGAAGTCGAATTTTTAACGATTACGATACTTCCTTCAATAACACGCTTCAAAGTGATTGAGGGCAAACAGTATTATTTCGATTAATTTTTAATTAATTAAAATTTGAAAAACCCTTTCTTACTGAGTACCTACTACCCAAGAAGTTGTTCCACTGGCGGGCGCCACAAGTAAGTGACAGCGGGGTCTCGCTTCCCTGGTGGGATTGCCCTCTGCCGGTTATAGTGCGGGTCTCCTTCCGGAGGGGTCGCGCCCTGGCGGGTGATGGCTACTAGGACTCCGACCTCACCACTCGAGCTATTGCAGCGACCGTCACATCGGACGGAGAATGCTCCAGACAAAGGTGATTTCGATATGAATTACCCAGAAAGTTAACTACGTATCGAGTTCTAGATCTAATGGTCTGCCGTGTTGAGCGCTTTGAACAATTTTTGCATCATAGTATCTAGCCTATTGCAGATAGTATCTAGCCTATAAACCTTATCATGTTAAAGGGTTTGGTTGATCTCTACTACTAATAAAAGAGAATGTGTGTGTGTTTGTCTCTCATTGTGTGTGTGCGTGTTTGTCTCTCATTGTGTGTGTGCGTGTTTGTCTCTTTCTCTCTGTGTGTTGGCACACTAGAGGGCAGGCATCTAGACCTAGAGCTACGAAAGTTAGCACACAGATACTTTGGAGGATGGAAATGTGCATCTCGGAACCCTTTTTTGAAATTTTAATTAGAATTTTTATTAATTAAGAATCAAGCAAAATTTTAGCGTTTTTCCTTAATAACTTCCGAAAATATTATGGCACAAAAATCATTTTTACACCATCGGAAAATTCAAGAAAATATATTTTCATTGATCTTAATTAAGTTAACAGTTTTTTTCTCTATTTTTAATTAATTTTTAAAAATATTTGTAGTGATAATTTACAACAATACTTTTAATTGTTGTAATGAAATTCAAAACGTTTTCATCTTTTAAAAATAAATATTTATTTGTGTGTTTTCCTTCCATTGTTGAAAGCAAAGTATAAGCCTAATGTGTTTTCTTTCCTTTTTTCTTTCACCAGTTTTTATGTGAAATCCATGTTAATCTCAATGTGTTAAATATATATATTAAATTTATGTCTATATGTGTGCTATGCTTTAATTTTTTTTAATCAGCAGATGAACAGCTCTATTTTAATGTTGAACCAATGTACTACATGAGGAATAAGAAAGTAAAGTTGGCGCCGTCAATGTTCAATTAGATGTCACTTGACAAAGACAGTTACTTGACTCCATTAGGGACTTTCTTTTAGAGAAGGAACAGAACAAATGCATTATTACTGAAAGAACGCGGGTTAAATGTCTAGCACAATTGTACTTTGAAATTTCTTTCTTAAGGGAACCATTAATATCAAAGTAAGCATAAGACATTTAATTAAATTTATATTCTTCCCGGCGAACAAGCTGTTCGCCGAAGGCGACTAGTTATTAATAAGAAAAGGAGAGAATGCAATGGCTTAGGACACAGTTTAAATCAAGAATTATGCTTTCTAGTAGATAAAATTAAGAGGCGGCATATTTATTTACTAACTAGCAATACGCGCACGGCGTTGCCCGAGGAATCAGGATTTCAACAAAATGAAAAAGAAAAAGAAAAGAAAAAAAAAAACGCCCCACAATGGCATGAAAAAGTTCTGAAAAGAAAACAAAAGAAACACATTACTGATTTTCTTGCTTATTTTTCTTCGCGATAATGACATTTCAACTGTCGAAGAACAATACAGAGTACATTAAAATTTGCAGCGTGAAAATGATTATTATACAACAAGCAAATTATAAGATCAAATCCGAAAATACTAATCGAAGTCATTCAATTGAAGGTTATGACCAATCAGCCAATGAAATTGCCCGCAACGTTCCGGAGAAGTGTCGCGGGAGGAAGCCTCGCTAGAAGAAAAATATCTTTCAACTGACCAGGAAAAAAATAATTATAAAAACGGGAAAAGATATTTTAACCGTTCTTGTTTTAAATTCGACAGAACCGTTGCAGTGATAAGATGAAAAAAAATTGAAAATAATAGTATTATTAGAACGTTGGAAAAACAAAAATAAAACTCGGATGCAACAAATTTAAAAACAAAAGTATCATCTCGATGGCAAAACCGGCTATTTTTTAAAAGAAAATCTGAAAATTCAGTAAAAATTACGTTAAAAATTCAAAACTAACTTCATTAGAACGGAAATCGTGTGCTCTTTTCGATGTTATGTCAATTTTTTTCGTACAATTATTGAAAACCATTCTATTTAGAAATTAGTGCAAAAAATCAACCAAAACAACACAAGACATTAAACAGAAAATTTTCTAGATTAAAGTTTAAAATTCCGGCTTCGCGGTGCATTGAGTCACCATTAAGACTACATGTGCGCCAACATGTGTGACAATAAATTGATGACACATCGTTTTTTTTGTTGTGAATGGAAAAATGAAATAAAATAAATAAATAAAGATAATAATAATAAAAAACTACCTTTCCGGAGACCGGAATGACAGTTGTTCTAACGGAAGGTAAGCGCCCGAGCAGGGGGGTGAGGTGGGTACAGTTTCCACTTCCATCGTGTGAGTCGGAAAAAAATCAGTAAAATCGGAAGTCCATGAAATTGAGAATTACGTTATCAAAAATATCTGAAATAGGTTATTGCACCTGAAAGATTGCTTAATTTAAGTTTGAAAGGAATTGAGTCACAAAGCTACGTGCCATTTACTGATCTACGTGTGATTTAATGATAATGAGATCAATGTTCGCAGATAATCTTTGAGATACATAATTCGAAAATATGGGCCAAAATCAGCGGATAGAAATTCCATCGCAAATTTGACGGTTAAATGATTTCAGTGCCAAAAAGACAGAAAACGAGTTAATGAACATTTAAGAAAATATATAATGTACATTTGAGTTAGTTACTTTCCCTGATCATGGATGAGATTGAAATGGAATTATTACCGAAATCTAGTAACCCGCGATGGATTCAATGAAATTAATGAAGCGTAGCACAAGATTCTCAAGAAAGACCTGAAATTCCACTTATTGCATAACTTGTCTTAATTTCTTTCTTCTTTCTTATCCACTGTGATCACGGTTTTATAACGCGAAAAAAGCCCCAAAAACAACAGATATGAATAAATTCATTTTTGTTATCTAAAGGTAAGTTTTTTAAAAAATTACTGCTTCAGAGATTCCATAAAATCAACCTCGGACAAAGCAAGAAACCAATCAAAATGAAAGAGGTCAAGTATATGTGTAAAAAGATTTAAATGTGACTCCAACCTCTAGTTCGCAATACTGTAGCAGTATAATGTATTAGGCTTGATTCGTCTGTCTTTAGACTAGTTTGAAAAATTTACTCTTTATTACAGAGCAGCGATTTGCGTGCACACAAAAATGTTTTAATCCTTAATGGCCCAGTGTTGCCTTTAAGCAACGTACCCAATTGTGGCCTCTAAAATTCTTGGGGATAAGACTCTAGCTCAAACGACTGTTTATTATTGTTATATTAATGCATGCTGAAAATGTTATTAAATCAATTTACAACATATAGATGGCAACCTGACTGCTGATAAAAAAATAAATTGATGATTTTCATTTGAGGCTGCATATTTTTAGCTTTGTATGTACGATTGAGAATATCATATTTTATTCTATAATTTTGAAGAAAATTCCTTGTCCATATTATTAGTTCTTAAAAATCATCTGTGTTTGATATTATAAAAAATTACCAATGAGATTTTTTTCAATTAAAGCCCAGTTTTGTCAGCTGGTAACAAACTATTTTTTAGTCATAAACCATACTAAAAACAAAGTATGATTTTTTTAAGTATGTTTCCCATGTGTTATTCAAGACATGAAAGTAAAAAAAAAACATTTTAAAATAATTTTTTTAAAAAAAAACGGCCTTTAAGGGTTAATATCGCCTCAACTCGTGTGTGTATAAACGCAGGAACTAAAAAAGTAAAAAATATTGTTGTTAAATATGCTTTAAAATTTATTTCAATTAGAGAAAAATTGTACCAAAATAAAATAAGAGCCACTGAAAAGCTAAATTTTGAGATTTTAAACTGGTGTAAAATTGATTTTTGTGCAGTTATATGCTCCGAAGTTATTTAGGACAAAACATTAACATTTCGATTAATTTTTAATTAATTAAAATATTGTAAAACTCTCTCTTTCTGAGCAAATATTCCCAAGAAGTAACTAAGTGCCATATTTGATAGTTCTAGAACTAACAGTATGCCCTGTAGAACATTTTGAAAGTGTTTTTTCCATCATGCATGACGTAGTTTGCAGACAGCTTACCAGCCAATACACATTATCATGTTAAAAATTAGTTCGCGAGATTTTAAAGGATATCCACGTTTCAAAACCACCCGAGTCAGAAAAAACGTTTTACATTTCAATTTCAGTGATGTAACCGAGAGTGTCTTCATTAAATGAATAAAAGCGAAACAATAACAGTTAAAATTTTTACTTACTTAAACAGAGTTACAGACACACACAATTACAAAAACACGAAACAATTAACATTAAGAAAATGAAAAAACAATTTAAGAAAGAAAATGCTTAACAGGGGCTTTTGAGATGTCAAAGAGTCAACCTCACCGGGCAAGATCCACCGAGTCTCTGCCGGTTTTGGGTAGTGTCCAATAGATGGCTTTGATAGAGAGACGTATTGAATTGGCGTACGCCTGTATGTCGGCGTTACAATTATATCAGTATGCCTGTCCGTGTGTATGCAAACAAGATAATCCAGAAACGCAACTAACTAAATACTAAACCAGAAACACCACTAACTAAATACTAACCCAGAAACGCCACTAACTTAATACTAGCCCAGAAACGCTACTAACTAAATACTAACCCAGAAACGCCACTAACTAAATACTAACCCAGAAACGCAACTAACTAAATACAATAAATAATACGTTTATACGTCATTTCATCACACTCCCGATTCATTCGTATTCATTGTAATGATAAATTGCTTCGTTTATACGACGCAAAGATTCGGTTTGACGTCGTTTAACCCCGTTCTAAAATAAGAAAATTTCCTCTTTTCTAGTATCTAAACTGTGATAAACATGTTATGACTTCGAAATTACTGACAATTGATAAATTAATAGAAGACAAATTTACTGATGGTACTTTAAGCCACAGTGAAGAAGTTATTTTACCTTTCTATAAAGACGCAATGGACTCCATTCAAAAACTCCGAGCTTATTTCTTTTGACAAAAGAATAGTAAATAAAAATAGTAATCAAAGAACTTAATTCGATTCATAATACTGTGCTTAATATTAGCAGACAATCAGCTCGTCAGAAGGCGACTAAAGATTATTCTAATTAAACGCCTACCTGCATGTATATAAATCGTATAAGATATGTGTAATTAGTACTCAAGATATGCTGTAAATATATGATTTTTCTCAGTTTTATGATAGCTATTTAATTTTTAAATTTAAGAACTGTTTTCCATGCTATGTAGTAATATTCTAGTACTATTTTAAAAGACTTTGAAATTATTGATTTTAAATGAATTTGTTTTAGTAGCGTCAAATTTGTAATACTCACAGTTGTTTATTAAAATTTCGATGATACGTCTTTTCATTTATACGTCGTTTTATATCAGTCCCTTAAAATACGTATCAACGGTGCTTTTCTATTATTAGTACTATCTTTAAAAAAAGCTTTAAAATTAGTACTTTTAAAAGAATTTGCATTCGTAGCATTGAATTTAAAATAATAAAAGTTTTTTTTTAAATTTCGATTTTACGTCTTTTTATTTATGCGTCGTTTTACGGAAGTCCTTTGAAAGACGTATAAACGGAGGTTTACTGTAGCTGAAATTCAGGATGTGGTCCTAAAACAAAAAAATACAGATTTCTATCTAATTTTAGTACAGGCGAGAACGAATTGATTTTACTAGCACGTGCTACTTACTTGCACTGTACTCTGAAACCAAACAATAAAATATCATATTTTAGAAGATGGTTTTCAACACGAGCGTTATAATTCAAGCTGAATAAAAGGATGATATAAAATTTTATTCATTATATTTACTTAACAGCGTGGTAAATCTCATACCCTAGAAAAGATTTACTACCATTTTTACTTGTTGCATGTACGTTGACATTCCAAATGTTCCAGTGAAATTAAATACATTTATTCCTGCACGAGTTATCGTGGTTATAATAATAATAATGATAAAAAATGTTTTTAGAAATGTGTGTGTGTGTGGAAATCAGGAAATAAAAAGCACGGAAATTAAGCCTTCATCACAAAATATATTTTTTTAAATTTTAAGATGACGTCAAAAAACTTACGGAGCTGTCGCTAGAAAGCATCAAAATTAAGAAATCAGATAAAAAGATATAACTTTTGATAATTTTAGAGGATATTTATGGATGTCAATCAAGAGCGTTTGATCATGTAACACATAGGTATATTTATTTAGGACTAAACGTTGTAAGTGACAGACTGGTGTGGGAGTATACGAGAAAGTCGTTGTTTTTTTATTTCCCACGCCGACCCAGCTTATCCAAAGGGTGTGAAGTTTGACACGAGTCGGCGGGAAGGAAAATTTCAGAAAATACATACTACACTCATCTTGGGGGAAGGTAATAAATTTTAGCATATTTAAACGTAGAATCATAAATTATATGTATAATAATAAACATAAAGAAGTAAATAAAATAAGTAGATAGGTATACATAGTAAAAATGTAGTAAAATAAGTAAATAAAATTTATAAAAATAAACATAATATAATAAAAAGAAATAAAAGATATTCATAAGTAGTACGCATATAACCTCACTCAGAAGAGGAGAGGAGCAAGAACATCCATAATTCCCCCCCCCCCGAAGTCTGTAATACCCTAACCCCCACCCTCTAAGTTTGATATAGCTGACTTTCATTATTTTTTTCAAATTGCATATCAGACTTTTTTTTTCTATTCTAAATTGTATTATAGAGGAAGACGTTTTAGCGGGATTAGCGATTGCAAAAAAAGTACTTTTTCCTTTACGCAGATTAATTTCAAACGATCATATTCGGGTGCCTTCTTCTATGCATATATGGAAAGGAAAATTCTTCAGAAGCTAGCATATTTGAAAATTAAATTAAGGTAATCATTTACAAAATATATCAGCTATTTATATATATATTGAAAATTAAAGATCTTGACAATCTGGGACATATAATTCAAATTTTGGATACTTTTTTACAATATGGGACAGAGAGCCGGAAATCAGGATAGTCTCGGTCAAACTAGACAATTGGTCATTTTGGTGAAAGTGAAACGTTTATTCTACGTTCATAGAAATTTCATATCACAAAATCAGGTCCGGATTAAGCCCTGTAGGGGCCTATAGGCAATGTAAGCTTTGGGGCCTCCCACCCTAACTTCCCAAACCAGCTATTTTTTATTGACTTTAATTTAATTATTATGTACAGGGTGTACACAAATGAAGTGACTCATTTCAAAAATTAATTTAAAAAAAAACCCTAAAAATGTTGGAACCACAATTTTTTAAAAATGAGAGCGCATCTCAAAGCGATTTTTTTTTTGTCAGATTGGTAACATGCCATTTCGGTGGTATAGGGATCGTAAGTTACCGCAAATCAAAAATTTGTTTAGAGACATTATCTGAAAAAATATTAAAATTGGAAGAAAAATAAAAACATATATTTGTAGGGTATTTTACGCTCTTTAATTTGTTAATTCACATGTAGTGTGAAAACTCAAGAGTTTGCGTGATATTCAAGAAAAACTAAGAACAGAAACCAGAAAACCTTCTGCTCATCGGTAGCCATTGAGTACGTAATCTTCTCTCTGTAACCAATTTAGAACGGCGTAACGCCGCGTTACCTATCTGAAAAAAAACTTGTTGAGATGCGCTCTTATTTAAAAAAAAAACACAGTTCCAAAATTTTTAGTTTTTTTATTAATTCTTGAAATGTGTCACTTCATTCCGTGTGTAAATAGTTTTTCAGTAAGAAATATTATGACAAGCTGAAATACCAAAACTTTTTTTTATGCACATCATCTTTAAAAAAATTGGTTTTAGTAGCTTGAGTATAAAAAGTTAAAAGTTATTTTAAATAAAATGGTTATTTTGCAATGGTTAAAATTAAAACTTGTTTAATTTAATGCTTAATAAAAAATCTCTTAATGGATTTGAAAACATGCAAAATATCCCAAGAAATAGCGTAATGAGATTTAAATGATACTTTATTTTAAATTCACTAAGTACTAGTATACAGCTTTTATAAATCAAATGAAATCCCTGGAAATAATTTTAAAAAAATCTCGCCCCCCAATAGTTATGGGGCTTATAAACAGTTGCCTGCATTGACTATTTTATAATCCGGCCATGCACAAAAGAAGAGCGCTTGGACACAAACCTTCCACACTTACCTCCTTTGACAAGATTCAAAATTTGAATGGGATCCAATTCTTTCCCACAGCGTGACTGACACTTAGAAGTCAACAACAGAACTCCCGATAATTAAACGTCCAATTTCCGTCCATATTCCGCGAACGAAGCCATTAAGGAACCGAATGAATTATATAATTATCAATCTTCACGTAGCATATTTTAGTAATTTGGAGTTGGATGTTTGCCTTTTGCATGCCTATTCCGTCTTAAACGGGCAAGTGATAAATTCCCAGCTTCAAGGAAGCGTCTGATGACGTCAAGTGTTCTCTTTTAAGCTCCCTTCCCAGACGCGGAGTCCAATCCGGTTCCCGTTACGTAATTGTTGTCATTTATTGCGGGATTTGCTTGGGGCTTTTCGGAAGAGAATTAAAGGGTTTAAATAAGTGACTCATAAAATTCCGCTCTTCGTAAATTAACCTTTTCAGTCCCATGCATAGAATTATTCATTCAAAAATTCTGAAATTTGGAAATGTACTTATTTTGGGCCTAAAATAAAAGTTTTTTTCATTAAGTTTTTTTAAAGCAAAAAAACAAAACAACAACAAAAAAAAGGAACATAATTTCTTTAAAATAATTAAAAAAAAAACTGCTGAAATAAAATATTTTAACATATTTAAAAATAATATGAATGAAATTGTACTTGTAATTTCAATTAAATTATGTTAATTTATATTTTGACTTTTTTTGCTGAATGAAGTGAAGTTCAAAAAGGTAATTTTTGAATAGATAAAATCGATAGGTTAGCCATTTATTGGTGAGAGTAAAAAATATATTTGAAGCGAAGAAAATGCGAAGAATTTAACCCTTTAAGCGCTTATCTATTTTGATCTAATAGCTTTAAAATCTTAAAAATTAGCTTTTAAAAGGAATAATTAGATCTTTATTGCATTTAATCAAGTCTCTGAACTCTTAAGAATCTTTTATCCCTGGCAGTTTAAGAAATTATGCACATGAAAATGAAATTCTTGTTTTTGAATTGAACTTGAAAAACAGATAAATACGGCTCAAAACTTAGAGGGTTAATGATGTCCATTTGGTATCATAGACATGTTTAGATGTCGAACAAAAACATATTGAAAATGATGATTCCAAATGGCATCACTTGGACTGAAAGGGTTAATAACAAAGTATTGTAGTTTTTGACTGCCAAACTAAAAAAAAATAATTTTGGTACTAAAAACAGCCGTAAAATTTGATATTTGCCAGACATTGATATGATATACAGTAAAGCACCATTCAAAGGATTGATCTGAAACAAAGCATATCTGAAAAGGCGTATCTTCGGAATTTTAATAAACAACATCGATTATTATGAATTTCATAATTCTACTAATGTAAATTCGTTTAAAAGTAATAATTTAAAAAATATAGTTTCTTAATACATAGTATTAAAATTAAACATTTATCATAAGAGTGAGAGAAATCGTACCTTTATTGCGTATCTTGAGCACTAATTGTACATTTCTTATGTTATACTATTTATGTACATGCAGGTAGACTTTTATTTCGGAATAGCAGGCAGGAAAGGGATGTTAATCCCCCTGCTTCCTAGGAAAAGCTTCCTCCTTGATAGGAAAGAAGAAATAATGACTGAGGCAGAAAAGTTGCAAATTTAGGAATGGGGGGAAATGGCGTATAACTAATGTGACCATACACTGTAAAAAATTTCTTCGCAAAATTACGGGCAGTGACCGGCAGCCCAGGGTTCGTCCATTGCCCGTTAAAATACATTTTGCCCGTAAAACATTCTGACCGTGATTTTACGAATGTGGCCGTAAACCTATGGCCGTGATTTCCTGGCCACTGACCGTAAATTTGGAAGTTGACTGTATAAAAGTGTCCGTTACTTCCTGGTCAGTGCCCGTATTTTTGGAAGCTAACCGTATAAAAGTGCCCGTGATTTCCTGGCCACTGACTGCAAATTTGGAAGTTGACTGTATAAAAGTGCCCGTGATTTCCTGGTCACTGCCCACAATTTTGGAAGCTAACCGTATAAAAGTGGCTGCCATTTTCTGACAACTGCTTTGTTAAGTTGTCTGTATAAAAGTATTCCTTACTTCCTTTGCGACTAGCTTCTTTAAATCTGGAAAAACGGAAAGTATACTTTCCATTTTGACGGATCAGCCCCGTCATTTGGCAGCCTGTCCCATTGTTCCCAAGAATAGCTTCGGGACGCCCAAATGTCCCGTTTTCAGAAAGAGCCACGATAAAAATTTGAAACAATAAGGCGCCAAAAATATAACAAATCCTGCGGCAATGTCTAGTAGCCCCGGCGATGGCAGAGCATGCGCTATACATATCACACCTATGTTAGTTGGTCAGAAGAATCCTATCCCGCACTTAGTTCTAACTTTATTACACCGCATGAAGTGACAGAATGCAACACTGGGAACATTTTAACCGAAAGTCTTTGGGTGGAACTGTTCAAACATTTTCATGTCAATAATTTAAATCAAACGAGCTTTCGTATAATTATTCAATACTAGCAGTATGCGCATGGCGTTGCCCGTGGAATCAGGACTTCAACAAAATGGGAAAAAAGAATGCCCACCAATGACACGAAAAAGTTTTGAAAACAAAATCAAAACAAGAGATACACATCGGATTGCAGAAATGTATGCTGGGAATGAAAACAAATGACGTCACCTGCCGCGAGGAAGGTCACTCGTCCGGAGAAACTCTCGCTAGCAAAAAAACTGTTTGAACTGATGAGGGAAAAATTAATTAAAAAACGAAAAAAAGAAATTTTAACCGTTCTTGTTATAAATCCGACAGAAACGTTCCAGTTATAAACTAAAAAAAAAAAGAAAATTATAGAGATGCTAGAACGTCAGATGCGATAATTTGAAGAAATCTTTATTAAAAATTACTATAAAAGCGACTATTTTTCAAAAATTGCTCAAAATTCAGTAAATTATGTTAGACATACGAAATAAACTTCATTAGAACGGAAATCTTTTGTTCTTTTCGATGGTGTAATTGTTTTTTTGTACAATTATTCTAAGCCATGCTATTGAAAAATGAGTGCGAAAAATCACCCAAAACAATACAAAATATTAAATAAAAAATTTCTAGATTAAAATTCCGGCTTTGAGGTGCATTCAGTCATCATACGACTATCTGTGTGCCAAATGTCATGGCTGTAAGTGCGATAGATTCGTCTGGACATCGCAGACACACACACACAAACGTTGCCTTTTATAAGTATAGATATTCTATGCCTGCTTTAAGTTGTGAAATTTATAAAGCAACGTTAATTTCAAAAGTAAATTTTAAAAAATCATGCCAAGAAATTAATTTTTTTAAAAATCACAGAAATATGCAAGATCACATGAATTATTTATTTCCACGTGTTTAATCCTGTTCTTTTCATTACTAAATAAAAACTGAAGAAATATGTATTTTCTAAAATTCATATAATATTACCTAAAAATTGTCCCGTTTGGAGGGAAAAATAGTTGACTAAAAAAAGTTGAAAAATAAATTGAATAATTTAATAAGACATTAGTAAAATTGTATACTTACTACATATTTCCAGAAGAAAGTAGATATTTTTGGTAAGGAACTTTTTATTTAACAGTTCATACTCTAATAAATTACTTTTAATGAAAGTTTAAAGATTAAAAATAATTTTTTGCTAACTTCCGTGCAATTCTTCCACCCACATATATAGATTTAGAGAACTTCTGATGATAAATTAAAGAAATAGAAAATTATGCAGTATAGGATTAAAAAAAAAGGGTATTGTGATCTCTAAAAATTAATAAATTGTAGGATTGACATTTTTACAATGCAGTCACTATGAAAAACTATTACCACAGTCAAGAAAACATTTTTAAAAATATTTACTTTTGTTTAACTTGACTTTTATCAAGTTTTATTTTGAAGATGGAATTTTTTTTTTCATTTAACTTCTGATGAGCTAGATTTCCGAAATTGTGTACACTTATGAATTCTCGAGGACAATACACAATTTCAATATTTTCAGAACATAATTCTCAGTTAAGAGATTAAATTTAATTAAATCTCTATTTTAAATCAGTAGCGCCACCTGGTAGTGAATTTGAGAAAAATATATTTCAAAATTCCCTAATATTTATAATAAAGAATTTCGTAATGTTTATAATAAAGACAAAAAAGAAAAATAATTAAAATAAAAAAAATCCACTTTTAATACACTGATATAAGTGAGTTTTTAAAAATCGTTATTATTAACTTTATTTTTACTTACTATTATCTCTTAATGACAAAAAAGGCAATTGCAGCATTACAGCCACAAATGATAGAAAGACTGAACAATAATGAATTGAAATTGAAATAAAGAAATTATCTTAAATTCTATCAGGCAACAGAAAAAAATTAAGGTGCAAATTATTGTTGTGTCACGAACTTCAATTTCAGCTGGAAGATCCTTTTCCAAGTCCTCCAAAAGCGCTCAGTTGGGCTTCTTTGGAATATTTCAGACAAATGATGAGCTCTTATCATTGACTATTCCAAAAAGAGGTAACGCCTTCTTTTTTATAGGTTCAAGGCCAACAAAGACTGATACTTTGGAGTTCTGAACCGAAAAGCAGAACCGGTGCAATCCGTTGACCCTCACCTGCCGAATTTCGCTCCTCGGACGGTTTTCACGGTCACAGCAGGTCCGTCACCCTCTTTTGAAGGCCCTTTCCGATCAAATGAAGGGCACGGGGACATCGTTTGGCCTTCAACTGCCGAGGGATGACCCAGAACGAGGATCCGAACGGTTGTCCCAATGCCGGGTGGTGGACCTAAAGGATGAGGACCTTGATATTTGGGTTAAGTCGTGAGGCCCTTTCAAGGGGCACTCGATTTTCGTCTTGACTTTCTCTTCACTTTCTTAGGTGAGAGAGTGAAGAATTTGTAGGTTCCGGTTTGTCGTTAATGACCGATTTTTTTTTACTTTCTCAAAGTATAGAAAAGGAAAGCATTGTAGTCGACAAAAAATTCGACCTCGAGTTTTCGAAGAATCTCAACTTTCTGGCTTCCTTGAGTCCAAAAGAGCTATTTTTGGATAAATGTCGGTTAGCTCAAAAATTAGATTATCTAGATCAGAGGTTTCCAACCTGTGGTACGCGTATCCCTAAGGTTCCCCCAACCGACAAGGAGTAGGGACTCCAAGTTCGGGGATGTACTGTGGTGATAAGGTACGCGCACCCCTGGCTATACGCGAAGGGCCATTTTGGGGTACTCGAAATCAAAGTTGTTAATGGAAACAGGAAAAACGTTAAGGGATTTAAAAAGTTATAGGATTTTGTTTCTCCCAGTGAATACTTGCTATTTAATTAATTTGATTATTAAAAGTGTAATTTTTAGCTATTCTTATAAGACAATGCGAAATAATTACGACACTGGCTTCATTTGCTTTGGAATTGAAATTATACTATTGTAAAAATGGAATGAAATGTAAAAAAAAAATAAATCAATAAGTTCTGCAAATGTTATTAATTCGAATCATTTCATTTTAAAATTAACTTAAGCTAACTTTAACATCATTGATAAAAACTTCTTTGCATAGACGGATGGTTGGGGGGAGGGAAGTTTGATATGATGGTAAGGGGTACGTGAAAACAAAAAGAATAATCAAGGGGTACTCGAGGGAAAAATTTTGGGGATCCCTGTTCTAGAATGATAGAATTTGATATGCGGTCTTTACACTTAACTTTCAGATTTCTATCAAATTTTAGACGATATTCGCCGAGGGGATCCTGTTTGTTTGTCCGTCCGTGTGCATGTGGACAAGATAACAATTTCATTAAAGAGAGTTTTTTAAAAGCACATTTTAAAACAAATCAAGTAAAAGTGTTTTAAAACGCCACAAGCTAGATAACTGAAATCTGGCGTAAGGGTTTACCACTAGTATTGTAGAACTGTATCAAATTTTGGTCTAGATCAGTAGAAGAGTTAATTGTCTGTCGGTCTGCCTATTTTTGTGGACGTGGACGCGATGACTGAAAACCCAACAACTGGGTAAATGAAATTTGGTATGAGGTCTTGGAAACAAAATTGGGCATCTATAGTGAAACCTGCTTATAACGATACTGCCTATAACTATGAACATGTCTATAACAATATTATCTTCATCCTATCGGAATTCCTAATTACTCAATGTATTTTGAACCTGCCTATAGCGATAATAACTCCTTAGATGCAGCTGTCTATAAGGATAATTTTACCTCTTTAGAAAGCTGGCACAGTACAATCCCGATATTGTGTTTGCTTGGCATCTGACATCTCGGGGTCCAGAAGGTGAGATAACAGAGGAATCAGGGGAAAGATATAGAAACCGGAATCTGTTGTAGCAGAGAAATCAGGTGGGGCAAGTGATTGGAAACGGCACAGATGCTTGTTGCCTCTGTCTCCGGGTGGCATATAGGCATACTGTACTCGAGAAGAGCACCATTGTAACCTTGGAGGGCTCTGATTGGACAAGCGAATCTCATGTAACTAAGCTTTGCTTGTTTGTTTACCTCTGACCACGCTCTGACTGATTGTTTCAACTAGCGATAGCGAAATGTTCTTTGTGTAATACTCTATGGCTATTCAGAATTCCAATCTTCCCCCTCTTTTGTAAACGAAATTGTTAAAATCGTTGAAGATGAAATCATCGTTCGCAACCTTAAAAGTGTTTCCGATGTGTATTCATGGATAGAAGTATATGGAAGAACATCCGACACGAAACGGAATCATCGATCTTCTAGACCATCTGGAACAAGGCTTGTGTGCTGGCAAGTAGCAATAATTATTTCAAATCATTATCCTTTTGATGATGTATGTTGTAATTTGTAATAAGATATTATTTCAATTCTTATATTTATCATGGTTTAAGTTAACTATTAAAATATGAATTTTAATTTTTCAGATCTGAATAAAGCAAATCTAACGACATTAAATCAAGAAGAAGAAAGTTTCCCCTTTCGGAAACAAATTCAGGCAATATCTTGGAGAAAAAATTAGTATTTAGAGTTCTAAGAACTATAAACAACATATGAGTGTCTCACTGTTGATGCGATGTGCAGAAGAGTGACGTCATATTCGCTTGTCCAATCAGAGCCCTCCAAAGTTACAATTGTGCTCTGCTCGAGTACAGAATGCCTATATGTCTCTGCGTGAGCCTTTTTTACTGACTACTTGTTCCTTGTAGCTCGTTTTTGATATGCGTCCAAACGTTCTCCTGCTGATGTGACGCGGAAGCTTGCAGGAGAGGTGCCAGCTCAGGTGTCATTCTTGTCCTCAGACCGAGGTTCAAAATTACGGGGGCCTGTTCCTATAAGTACTCTTGTTGCTTCGGAACGGCACGTTAATATAAAAAAAAACTTAAGCTAAATTTATTACCTATGGCGCACTTAGTATGAAATCAAATTTTAGTTGAAATTAATCCATAAACTGGCAATTAAGTTCTGAAAACATAAAAAAAAAATATTTGTCCTCGAAAACATGCACGTGTACATCAAGAAGTGAGTGCAAAATCGATTGCAAGTTTCCATCTGTACAAACACAAAATAAGTCGAGTTCAATAAAATTGTTAAAATAATTGTTTAGTCAATTTTAATATAATCTTTTAATTGAATAAGAATTCTAATAATAATTCTAAACCATTTTATGTATGAAATGTTAAATAATATGAAAGAAAAATACCCCGTGTGTTGTCACCACTTCATTAGGAGGTCCGCATTTGAAGTTCATGAAATATGATCGCTTTCATTATAACTAATCGAAGTCAGAAAAATAAATCTGGTGAAATTAAACATAAAAAGAAAACATTTCTCTTAATAAAAACTAGATGGCGCCAAAAGAATCCGAAGAAAACCATCTGCATACTTTAAAAAATAATGAGCAACATAATTGTGCATTCTCATGCAGAAGCTGTCAGGAGAATTAACTACGTACTAAAATCGATTGATACGTATCTAAGATACAAAAATCTATATTTTCTAGTGGCCACTCTAAACGAGGCCCGCTGCTGATTTCTAAACCATTAGAAATAAGCATATACTTTGAAACGAAAAATATTTTAAACGGCTTAAAGAATTATATTTTATATTCTTTCAGTCAATAAATGTACTGCTAAAAATATTCTGAAATTTAAATTTTTATACAGTCCCCCGGTCTTATCAGTCATATTTAGTAAAATATTCTTGAAGCACTGACATTTCAACAAAAATGTTCCATTCTTCTACGTTTAAAACTGACAGAATTATGGAGATTAGAATTCCGTAATTTTAAAGCACTCAGCGGCCAAGTAGAGCAAGTGCTGCGCGTTAATTGGATTATCTTCCTGGAGGCGAGTGATTTTCAAAGCTTAAAGACTTAGGGGTCTATTCTGGTACCCCCGGTTGGGTTGGGTTCCGTTGTTAACGTGCGGAACCCAACCTAACCG
>BGPR01000195.1:782997-808991 GCA_013235015.1 Araneus ventricosus
GTTGGGTTCCGTTGTTAACGTGCGGAACCCAACCCAACCGGGGGTACCAGAATAGACCCCCAAGAAAGGTTAAAGGTGAAGGGAAGTCCATCTCCTCACATCCGGCCAGGGACCACCAGACGAACCTTCCTTGCATACTATATGGTAGTCGCAACAATAACGAAACATCACGATTGAAAGAATTTCTGTAATCTCTTCGATAAACAAAACAAATTTCTAGATCTACAGAGGCTTGTAAGAAGATAAAAAAAATTCCAAGTCCTTTAAACCCTTAAGGATCGCATTTTTTTTTTTTTTTTTTTGCCATCTAATAAGATGACCTCTCCTGTTTCGGAAAGGGGCTGTCGTTTTCATTCATCTCAGAAGGCATACAATTCTTTAGATGCTTATGGATTCTACGTAATTTTTGTGTCAAATTATAAAGCTAATTAATGATTGGATTTTAGTTTAAAAGCCTTAAAAATGCGATAATTCGATGCATGCCAATATGACGGGCGCGAGACTTAAGAGGTTGAACAACAGATAAAAATACTATTTCCAGTGTTAATCAAAATACGGACATTAGAAACATTTTATATTCTCGTATACGAAGTATACAAATAGAAAGTGTTGTAATCGTCAAAAAATTCGACCTCGAAGTATTGATGAATATAAACGCTTCAAACCTTCATGTTTGGAATTATGTCTTTTGGTTGGTCTGTTTGTCTATGTACAAGATAACAGAAAAACACAAAGATCTAACAGGATGAAATTTGGTAGTGTAACTGTCTTTTACAGCTCGCCAAAAAACGAAGCCTCTCCTACCCCTGCCGTAAGATGGTAAAGGAACAGGGATATATAGGAGTGGACAGCTGACGTAAGGGGTCGAGTGAACGTCCAGAGAAAACACTAAATGTCGCTGCCGAAGAAGGTTGCGAAAGAGAGGGGAAAATGACAGGATTGAGCAGAACTTCTTTGTAATTTAAAGAATTATATGTTACTGTCAATGTGGATAATCGGTAATTACGCATAATTACTGGATCTTCAGCCGGTTGTTATGCATAATCGGCATAGTAATTATGCAAAATTACCGGTGATTACGGATAATAACCGATTATCCACATTGACCGTAACATATACAGGGTGATTCTACGGTCGCGAGACAAACTTCGAGGAGTGATCAGGCACACGATAAGCATCCAAAATCACATAGGAACATGGGTGGGCAAACGCCATCTGCAGGCAGTAGATAGCATTTAAAATAAAACAGCGCTGGCCAAAATGCCGATATCTTTCTGAATCTTAACGGTATTGAACTGAAATTTGTATATAAGCTGCGCTGAACTTTTGGTTAAAGGACATTCGGGGGTACTAGGGAACGAGGTTGCTGACCAGTTGGCCAGACAGGGTACTCATGGCAGTACTCTCAACATCAATATCGATCTCCCTAAATCTTGCCTTAAAAACAATCTCAAAAAGTGTTCCCTCGAAATATGACAGGATAGATGGAACCTTTAGGAAACGGGACGGCGAACCTTCCTTTTCGTCCAAGTCAACATTATTCAACTCAAGGACCAACCAATTCATCATGGGGCATGGGCCGTTCGTGCCCTATCTTCACAGGCTCGGTTTATGTTCACATGATCGATGCGTTTGCGGTGCTGAAGCTGATCCAAACCACTACGCAACAGTCTGCCTAGTAACAAAACTCCTTCATTTCACTAAGTCCAGTTCTGAGAACCTTTCGACGTGGTGTGAAAATATTGTCCAAGACAAAAGATCCCTGGCACGGCTCATGAATATTATGAAGATCCTTTATGAACGAAGGCCATGGATTAAGAAAGACTTTTCTGGCATCCACCATCAATTAAGACTTTCATTGCAGTCTGTTTAAGTTTATTTTTGGGTTTATTATTTTGCTGTTTTAATCTTTTTTCCTTTTCTTTTGTATTTCATCTTTACGCTGAGAGGGTCTTGTATAACCGTAAACCTTATCTGGTCGGTGGATTAATAATAATAATAATATTAATTACTTGCGAAATAAAAATAACGCTAAATTAAAAAGTTGTAGTAAAAATTATTTACTACAAATGTTTATATCTTCTCTAATATTCTAAATATTTAAATCACATTTTAATACAATGCTTCCTTGACATATTGTCACGTATTCTGTAAGTTTCATACAAGTTGGTTGAAAACTCTGCAAGTTATAAGCAAAACAATTCGGAAAAATTTTGGATTTTTTTTAAAGAAACCTTTATATCTTCCCAAATATTCATGCCAATTTTACGAAAATGCATGTAAATATTGCGCACATCACACAAAAGAATTGATGAACGTTTCAAACCATTATTACTTTTCGGTGAAGAGGGGTGAGCAAAAATCCCTTTTCGACTTATTCAATTTCTGGTCGGTCACCTAAATGCCCCTGTGACTGAATCTTCACAGCAAATTGTGAGCTAAAACCTATCTATACTTATAAAAGGCAATGTTTGTTTGTGTGTGTGTGTGTATATATATGTGTGTGTGTATGTGTGTGTGTGTATGTGTGTGTATGTGTGTGTGTGTCTGCGATGTCTAGACGAATCTATCGCACTTACAGCTATGAAATTTGGCACACAGGTAGTCGTAATGGTGGCTCAATGCACCTCGAAGCCGAAATTTTAAAATTTAATCTAGAAAATTTTTTATTTAATGTTTTGTGTTGTTTTGGTTGATTTTTAGCACTAATTTCTCAATAGAATGGTTTTGAATAATTGTACGAAAAAAATAGATAAACCATTGGAAAGAGCACACGATTTCCATTCTAATGAAGTTAGTTTCGAATTTCTAACATAACTTACTGAATTTTGGGAATTTTTTAAAAAATAGTCACTTTTCAAAAATAAAATTTTGTGGAATCCTTAAAACTCTTGCATCCGATGTTCTAATAAAGATATCTTTTTGGAAATTTTTCAGCTTATAACTTCAACGGTGCTGTCGGATTTAAAACAAGAATGGTTAAAATATCTTTTTTCGTTTTTTTAAAATTAATTTTTTCCTGGTAGTTGAACGATATGTTTCCTGTAGCGAAGCTTCCGCCCACGACAGTCTCCGGAACGTTGCGGCCAATTTCATTGGCTGAAGGGCCAGGGTGACGTCATTACTTTCGCGTTCTGCGAGGAAGATGATTTATTTACTCGATGACATCGATTATTATTTTTAAGCGCGTCTTAACTTATTTCTTTGCCTTTCATACTTTGCTTGCGGTGTAATAAATATCACATTGTTATTTTTTAACATTGTTTTGGATTTAACGGTACTCGGTCGAGAGGAAAAAGATATTTCTGTTTTGATTTCGTTTTTAAAACTTTCATTTATGTAATTGTATGTGGGCTTTTTTATTTTGTTGAAGTTCCGATCCCACGGGCAACGCCGTATGCGTACTGATAGTTCATTATATGGTCGAAGTTCGAGGAGATATTTTTAAAAATGCGCACATTTCAAAAAGCGTCCGCAATTTCAGCCAGTGTTGTATTATTTTAAATGTTATCTACTGCCTCCAGATGGCGTTTGCACACCCATCTTTCTATGTGATTTTGGATGCTTATCGTATGCCTGACCACCTCTCGAAGTTTGTCCCACGTCTGTTGAATCAACCTGTATAGCTTGTGTTTATATATCCTAGTATTCTAACAAGAAATGCAAATAAAAGAAATTGATGTATAGATAAATCCCGTTTGTTTCTTTTATCTGGGATTAGGATCATTGAAAACGTTTACGTAACCAAGATGTCAAAGTTCGGGGCATTTGCACCAAAATTGTAGACTTCCATCAAATTTGAGACGAAATTCGTCTATGTGAATTCTGCCCGTCCCCGTGCATGTGAACACGATGTATCAAAAAAGCAATGAACAAAATGGATGAAATTTGGCACATAGTTTTATCACCAGAACTGTAGATGTATATCAATTTTGGAACAAACCCTTCCAAAGGTTGACTGTACGTCGGTCTTTCTGTTAGAAAATATGTGAAAGCTATAATTCAAAAACACAGCAAGCTAGATAAATGAAATTCAGTATATGATCTTGACATTATGGCAAATTTTATATCCAGTAGATCAAGGGAAGATGTCCAAACGGATTCTACGCTCTACACTGCGGAGCCTTGCATACACAAAAAAAAGAATTCCAGATATACAGGGTGTCCACTTAAATAAGGGCAAATCCCTCTTAACTTCAGAATGACGATAGTTAGAGCCATGAAAGTAGTGTCTAGGTATAATAAAACGTCTAAGCACTATGCGATGAGACCACTTACAGCGCCACCTGATGGCAAACCTGATGGCCGGAGTTAGTATTCCCATCTCGAAAACGGTAAAAAATAGGAGGAAATCGTCAATCACAAAGTTGTAGAGCGTTATCAATTTAGTACAAAAAGACATCTTGTGCATATTAATATTAAGAACAGAACGCTTAAAATGCACAGTTAATTGTTCGCGATTTCCGAAACTGTGTCGTCACAGTACGGGTTGAAAAGAGAAGAAACAATTAATTTCACAAGATACCTTTATTTTCGGTGATCAAAGTGCTCTCCGTCATCTGCAATATAGATATGAGTCATTGTTTGAATTTCACTTTGCAAACGTTTTAGCATATAGTTGGTGTGCTAGCACAAGCGACAGTAATACGTCATCGAAAGTCCTGCAGTGTTGGCAGAAAGGTCGAATACACTTGCTGTTTGAGTTATTCGCACAGGAAAAAGTATGATGGGTTCATTTTTTTCTCCGAAAAATAACATTTTCTCCTTTTGTCCGTGTCTTGTAGCGTCATAATTTCGGAAAATGCGAACCAAATATGTACATTTTAAGCGTTCTGTTCTTCATATTAATCTGCATAAGGTGTCTATTTGTACTAAATCGATAATGCTCTACAACTTCGAAATTGTCATTTTAGCCCTATTTTGTACCGTTTTCGAGATGGGAACGCTAACTCCGGAGTATGCCACCAGGCGTTGCTGTAAGTGGTCTCATCGCATAGTTCATAGACATTTTACTATACCTAGACACTACTTCCATGACAATAGCTGCCGTCGTTCTGAAGTTAAGATGGATGTTTTTCGTATATGCGTCATACGTCGCTTTCTTATATGTCATTTTATATTTTGCATGACTCATGCGCAGTACGTTTTTCATTATATCTGGAAAACTATTATCATTACAGACTTGGTTCTTGGGTATATGGATGGCCCATGGGATCATCGAAGCATCTTCATATTTCAGCCATATCTTTGCGCATGCGCTGTACATTTTCATTATATCTCGAATCACCTAAGTAGGAATTGACTTAAATTTTTTTTATATTACTTGTTTTATATTCTTTGGTAATAGTGTAATGAGTAATTTTAAGTGTGTTTGTACAGACTATATAAAAGGAAATGAATTAACAGAAAAGGGCTCTTTTTAATTGTCATCCTTTGTAATAAGAATGTAGTTTTGACATGTCATCGTGTATGAATATCGCTGTCCGCAAGTTCATCTCTACCATTTTGATTCCAAACTTATAAAGATGTATAATTCATTAATATAATAATTTAATTGTCATCCTTTGTAATAAGAAAGTAGTTTTGACATGTCATCGTGTATGAATATCGCTGTCCGCAAGTTCATCTCTACCATTTTGATTCCAAACTTATAAAGATTTTTGATTCATTAATATAATATGTAGGCTCAACGATTTGAAAAGTAACTCACTATTACAATGCAGGAAGTCGGTTATTAGTGATAAAAACAAATATGTCTACAAAATGAGAGGAAGTAGAAGACGTTGTCTTACATAAATGATTCCTGATTATTATCTCAAAGAAAGTAAAAGTAAAATTAATGACTTCAGCTTCATTTTATTTCATTGGATAGTTTCAAGTTAAAAAAATGAAATACATGATTGCAAAGTTTCCATTTACAAGTGTTCAATATTTCGTCCTCCAATCATGAGATAGCTTTCAGAGCAGGAACCACACTTGGTAACGGTACTTTTGCAAATGGTACTTTTTTAAGTACCATTTTTGATGGCATGACAGTACAGAAGCAATAAAGGCTTGCTCCGACCAATTTCTGATCCTAGGTAATGCATTTCTCCCTTAACTACATTAACACTAACGCCACTGTATACCCCCGAGCTCGGAACCCAAAGAGTTCCCTGTCAGTTGAATGGGTATACGTGGAAGGAAGAGCATACCGTGCTCCCGTAGAGAGACATGATTGATCTCAGATCTGCCCTTGTTTCCGTTAAGTTGTCCTGACCCCCGGACATTGGAAAATGAGCATAGAGGCTTTCTTGGATGAGTGTAGCTGTAAGTGCTGGCCATAAGGGGTATCTATTGGATTTACAGGGCCAAAGGGCATAACTGAATTTTGAAATGATGAATAATGACTAGTTATGGTATGAGAAACAACACATTACAATACACTTGATACAAAAGCTTGATTGGCAAGAAAAACATTGGGAAGGATAATAGACAAGTAACACAACAAATCTTGGTTATATAAAAGGAAGAAAAAAAATCACAGAGGAAAAACGTACTCCTATTTGAGAAAAACATACGGATACCTATGTACAAAAATTTACAATGTCAGAACAAAAAAGAGCAATAATAAAATAATAGGACTAAAACTATAAAAAAGAAAGCGTGCAAATTTGAGATAATGATAACATGGTGATGATAATGCATTGAAAGGAGAGCTAAATTAAAAACAAAAAATGACGGGAGGCTGTCTTTGCAAACAGCCGCTGATGTTAAAGGCGTAGGAATACTTTACTCGCTTGACTCTTTTGTTTCTCGAAATTTCTCGCAAGTTTTCATGTTTAAGTAAGTTAATTTTGTAACTTCTGTTGTTGCCCTTTATCTCTAAAACAAGACATTAGTTATGATTTTAACATATGTAGTTTCCGAGATATAGAGGACCTCCCAGACCAATTTTTTGTGGCGTTTTGGCGTCTGAATCAATTTCCTTCCTGAGACCCCAATGGGAGGAACGTAGTCCTACGTTAAAAAACTACGCAAAACTTGAACATGAGATGCAATTTGAGCAGAGGAGGAGTGAAATGCGAGTAGTTCAGAAAGTCCGTTGACTGAGAGTCTATTGATTTTGAAGAGTGTCAATAGTTTGAGAACTTCAAAACATTGAAGTTAATTGGGTGGGAAGAGAATGTCTTCATTTTCAGATATAAAATTAATCAGATTTCTTATCTTAATTCTTGACAATGGTTTGTTGAGGACTCTTTTCCACCAGAGATGTTAAGGTCGTTTGAGGGCTTGGTAAGATGAAATGAGCTTGTAAGAAGGCAGCTGGTTGCGAAGTGCAGAAGGCTTCCCAAATCCCTAGAACTACAGCAATCAGTCGTACTGAGGCTAAATTTCCTAAGGTAAGTTGGGAATGGGCCATGTTCCGTTGCAAACATGATTTCTAGTCTTTGCCACGGAGCTGATAACCATCTGGTGATATGAATTGAAAATTATGCTACCAATAAATTCTGGTTCCCCGACAGAAAAAATACAATTCTATTTTTTTTCTGCAAAAAGAAATCTTTCTCTCCTCATTCGTTTGCGAGTTATTAATTTTTAAAGTTACTCCGAGCTTATGAAACCTCCTGTTTATGAAATCCGAACCCCAGGAATCCAAAATTTCGGATAATTCGAGCATCTTTTTTTTAATTTTGTGAAAAATTTTTTATTAATAAATGGCGGAAAATAACAATTGGGAATCATAAACAAAGTTAATGTTTATTTCTAACTTAAAAGAAACATTTTATTTGGTATATTCAAGAAAGCTTCTTTTGACATAAGGAACTAAACCTGTTCGTGAAATGCAGCTAGCTTTTTCCGTATTCTTTCACAGAGTTCCCAAAGTTTACCCTCTACTGCATTTTGCATATCAAGAATATTTCACTGAATTTTCCGGATAATCCAAATTTCCCGGAATCCGAATAGAGGTTAGCCCCAATTATTTCGGATTAAACAGGGTGAATTTAACCTATTCTGCTAAACGAAAGAGGGTGATAGAAGAGCCCATGGGGATCATAAAATACTATAGCAACCTTGTCCCATCTCTAACCGTTTGCAAGTTATGGCGGATAAAATGATTTTGCTAAAAATCGTGAAAAAATCCAAACTTAAAAGTTTTTGGCAGATCTACATTAAAAAAAAGTGGATATTCTGAAAGAAAGTTAAAAACCTTAAAGATGACACCATTTTCATTAAAATAACTGGATTTAAAGCAGATATACAAGCGCCAAAAAGTTGGCGAAATGCAAAATCGAAATGTCGCCAAACTCTTTAATATTGAATACCGCAAAAACCGTTGAAGTTAAAATCTGTCAAATTTACCAAAACCTTGTCCATCCTATCAACCGTCGAATGAGCCTACCATAAACCATATCAGTGCTTCACTTCAGAAGAAATTTAGTCTTTCGTTGGCAATACATCACTGAAATCGGTGTTCGTCGAAATAGACATTCGACAAAAAGTCGCCATGAAATGAAACGAAGGTGGATAAATGGAATGTATGCAAATCCGCCACTATGAACTCTTTCTTATATACAAATAGGTTGGAACACATCTACATATCCGAAAGAGTTCATAGTGGCAGATTTGTATACATTTCATTTATCCACCTTCGTTTCATTTCATGGCGACTTTTTTGTCGAATGTCTATTTCGACGAACACCGATTTCAGTGATGTATTGCCAACGAAAGACTAAATTTCTTCTGAAATAAAACACTAATATGGTTTATGGTAGGTTCATTCGAAATCTGATAGAATGGACAAGTCTTTTGGTAAATTTGACAGCTTTTAGCTGGAATGGCGTTTGCGGTATTAATATTAAAGATTTTGGCGATAATTTAGATTTTGCATTTCGCCAACATATCGGCGCTTGTGACTCGTCTTTAAATCCAAGTATTTTGGTGAAAATGATGTCAGCTTAAAGGATTTTGACTTCTCTTTCAGAATATGTACTTTTGTTCAATGTAGATCTGCCAAACACATTTTAAATTTGGATTTTTTCATGATTTTTAGCAAAATCATTTTATCCGCCATAACTTGCAAACGGTTAGAGATGAGACAGGATTGCTATAGTGTTTTATAATCCCCATGGGCTCTTCTGTCACCCTATTTCGTTTGGCAGAATAGGTCAAACTCACCCTACAGAGGTTCTGCTGTATACATAATTTTTTAAGGTGCTTAGAAATTCTAAATTTTGATTATTTAATTAGATCATTATTACTGATATGGTGGATGAACCAGTTAGAATGGTTATTTTTTGTATAGGGTTAACTCAAATATTTTAAAAGATACCTGACAGCACCTCATATAAAATTAGTTATTATGATGAATAAAACACTTTTGATGCAACAAAACAAAATATAACTATGAATTTATTTCCGTTCCTGAAATGAAAAGAACTTGAATAAAATGCTGTTGTTGAAGAAGGTGATGATACAAAAGTATCAAAAGAAAAATTGAATGGTTAAGTATCAGCAGTGTCAATAGGTTCGTTTCTCCTCTGGAAGTTGTACGTGAGGAACAGGCTGATGGACGAGCAGCAACAGAAAAATATTCCAGTGTAGAAGAACATGTTCCTTCCACCAATGTAATCGAAGCCAATGCCGGCAACAATATTTCCTATGCCAGCACCTGCAAAAAAGAACATTCATATCAATAATTTCACTTAAAATAGACTAAACCATCCAAATTTTTGTACGCTTTTTTTTACTTTCTTGTACACTTGTTTGAATCTCTCAGGAGTTTATAACTATGGAATTTTGTAATCGATTTTTCATTCACTTCCTGATGTGCCAGAGTTCCTACACATGTGTGTTCTCGATGACAATGTACTATTTTAATATTTTCACATCTTAATTGTCCGTTAATGGAATAATTTTAATTAAATTTTGGTTCCATGCGAGTGGCGCCATTTGACAGTGAATTGGAGAAAAAATTGATTACAAGATTCCGTGATATTTTTTATAATGAATTCCAAAAAAGTAAAAAGTAATAAAAATATAATTGCCCCCCCCCCAAAAAAAAAACAGACCCTTGTTGTTGTACTAAAAAGTTGAGAATATTTTTTATTACAAAACTGGAATTCAAAAAGCAAGGAAAAAAAGTTAAATCTTGACGAATGGATAGAAATACGGTAAAGAAATTAAGCTTCAGCGAATATTATAAGAAAGTGAATTTTTAAACATTCATTAAAAATTAAATGTAAATAACAGCAACAAAAACTGATTCAAGGACGCCTTTTATATTTAAAATCACTCAAATAATCTACTAGAACTCCAGATGAATGAAAAAATCCAATATATATATATATATATATATATTTATATATATCCAACTTCTTGAACTTTAAATCTGCCACACAGTAGAAAGTTAAAGTAAAACTAAAATAAGTCGTAAATTATAGGTGGAGCTGTTGTCATGTTTAAATACTGAATTAAATATATTTACAATTCGAAACATTAATACATTACGGATGTGATTAAAATCCCGTTTTAATTAAAATATTTATATTTGCGTTTCGCGTTTTGTTTCGACTCCTAGATTTTTGATAAAATGATCCTCTTTTTTCAGAATACCAATAAAAGCGCGTTTTCAAAACGTTTTTATTAAAGAAGTGTAAGTCAACAAATCCACAAGGTGTGTGAACTAAATCTGTACAAACATCTGAGAGATATATACAAATCAGAATCGTACCGGAAGCACTGTTAAATCGATTACGTACAAAAAGAACAAGAAAGGAAAGAGAAATACGTAAGAGAGCATGGCGCTTTTCATAATACAGACAAGTTCTGAGACGTGCTGAGGTCACTGAAATTGTACAAAATTGTTACCATAAGTTCTAACAGATGCTGGAAGTTGTCGGTACGTCTCGCTGCAAGGATATCTTCACTTTAAATGGTGACTATTCTTTGACCTAACACCATCAGAAGTAATTAATTAATGCTAAAGTTGGCGATCTAAATGGTCAATGAACGTAATCAATATTCCCGACCAATGCCCTGACCCGATATGTCCAAGTATACTAGCGTCCAAATTGAAATGCATGGAGCCTGCTCGTGTTGGAATGATTGAGGGACCTGATGTGTTCTCGTTTATAACTTTTGGATTTCATTGGATGAAATGCACAGATAATCAATAAGCTAATTTTGCGTTTTTAAGACAATAGAAACAAAGCCCTATCATAAGTCGATGAAATAGAAATTTCTTACTTCCTTAGCGTCTACCTCAGTAAATTAAGTGGATATGGACTATATTCTTTTTTATCATTTTATTGTGGAACTCAACATAGGTAGACTAACAAAGGACTGCGACTAAATTGGCAGTGCTTAATTCATACTAATTAAATCGGTCGAAATAAGACCACATTTAGAAGACTATACGACCTCGCTTAATAGGAGGTACAAATTTACTTATTGCATAAGACCTCGCTTGGTAGGAGGTAAACATTCTGTCTCTGCTTAGTAGAAGAGCAATCCGTTTTCGATCCAGTTGTTATCAACTCTTAGCTAGAACTGAGGGTTTTTTCTTTTCGCCAGCGCATGGGGAATGGCCCTACAAATGAGACTAAACACCTGGTAAGAAATTTAACCACCATCTAAGTGATTTGATTTTTAGATAGAAAAGTGAAACTACATCCGCACAGTAATTTTGATCTTATCCCGATTTGTTCCTTCAGAAGAGATTTAGTGTTTTCTCAGCACAGTATCTTTACTACCTCGAATTCAATAAAAATATCCCATTTTGTATTGCCCGTAAAAAAAGTTTAATAACGATTATGAAACTTTAAAACAAAACTACGAAATGTTGATATTACCCAAGCCATCAAAGGTTGCAAAAATCACGCTCTGACTTGTTGCTTCCGTTCCAGGCTTGGCGTTCTTTTTGGCGTAAGAAGCCATGGCGGCGTAAAAAAGTCCATATGTCATACCATGAGTCCATTCCATAGGGAGAACGAGCCAAGGATTATGAAGATGGCTGTACCACAGAAACCGGACAGCGCACGCAAAAAGTGCCAAGGACATGATGTTGAAGTACCCAATCTTTCTGAGGACCCATCCGGATATGAAAAAGAAGGGAACATCACCCGCGAAGCTCTGCACAGTCTGCACCAAACCGCACACCAATCGGTTTCCCCCGATGGATGTAACGAACCATATCAAGTAAAACCACGTGAACCCTAACCCAACTCCCATCAGCAAAACTCCAACTTCAAAACACAAGAATTCTGCCGATTTCATGGTAGTTCCGATGTCTTTGATAATGTTGTTTGAATTGTTGGGTTTGACGAAATCCAGTTTGTGTATGTTCCACAGTGTGATAAGGGATATGATAGCATACACGGTGAAGTTCGCATGGTAGTTGTCTGTGTAGTCTGTAAGCAGTCCTCCAACCACTGCTCCCAGGCCCCAACCTGCGCAGGAGAAGAGTCGTTGCTGGCCGAACTCACCACCATGTTTCTGAACACTTTCGTACACAGCAGTGTCTGAAAGAGTGTAGATGGCATTCACGCATGCGTTGACGCCGACGAAAAGAATGGCAAAAAGCCAAAACTGGATAGTCAGGAAATCATTTTTAAAACTCTTCGATGTTCGCGGTGGTTGTACTCTATCATGAAAATCAGAGACCACATAGCAATCACTTACTATGTCACAGCAGATGATACAATTATTAATGAAAAAGGCACAAGAAATATTTGAAAAACTAGAAGAATTGCACAACAAAGTTTTGAGGTAAGTTGTATCAGCCGGAAAAGACAGATCTGTATTGTTATGAGCTAAAATCATATCAGTGGGAATTCCAGTAGATTTGTTCTGTTCATTCGCATGGCACACCTTGGGAACTCTGATCTTACTATAGTTCTTAGACTTAACTGTTGAATTGTGATTTAGAAAATAACATTCTCTGTCTTGGGTTAAGTAGACATTATGTGTTTCACTTGAATTAACATCTTCATCAAAATTTATTGGAACCTTTTCGGTTTTTACAAAGTCATTCATATTGTAGCAAAAATTGCATGCTAGATCTTCTGTCGGCATGCTACTGGCACCTGTTGGTTCTTTAGGCAGGGGAGGGATGAGCAAGAGAAGGAACAGGAAAAGTCCTTGGGCAACAGCGAGCAGGAAAATGATGAGCTTCAGTTTGTTGAAGTAATCGGTCATGTACCCGATCATGGGCTTCGTCAGCACAAAGAAAAACTGCTGAAATGTCATCACTGCCCCGAAAGAAGTTGCAGAAAGTTGCAGCGTGTTTCTAGCGAAGACGGCAACGAAGGGAAGCACTGTGCTCAGACCTGCCAAAAAATTAACATATTTAATTTGAGACATATATTGAGATTCAGAGTTAAAAGTGTACCCAGTTCATGAGATTTATTTCTGAGAAAACAGATCTCAAAGCTGATTGGCTACATTTAAAATAAGAGAGGACTTGTAATTGTTCTTGTTACCTGGTGGATATGCAAATTATACTGTGGACTTGAATCATTTTTGCCCAGAAAATATAACATTTATACACTATCATGACAGTGTGTAGTGCAAAATGGGCAAAACTTGGACTTAGCTCACTTTAACTCTGAACCACCCCTTCCCTCACATATGTACAGGATGTACAGAAAATTACCGACAGTTTTGAAAACGGAATAGTATGAAAAATATGACAATTGCTAAAGTTAGTCTTTCAGAAGATTAATTAGTGTAATCAGGAATTTTCGTCTGTATCCTTCTTTGTGCTACAACCAAATATCACCGTCAGCTTGCGCTGCATCAGCTTAAAAATACTTGTAAGGCATTTGGACGATTTATCCAGAACAGACTGATTAGTGCGAAGTCTCATCTGACCTGTCAGGTTGAAAAATTCAAAAGTTAAAAGATGAATATTCTCATTTAAATAATTAAATGGAAGGCTCAGAATTAAAGTGGACCAAGTACATGTGATTTATTTTTGAGAAAATAGCTCTCGAACAAGATTAGCTGCATTTAATACAAAAATGGACTTCTAATTGTTCTTGCTGCCTGGTGGACACAATCTGAACTATGGACTTGAATCATTATTACGCAGAAAAAAAAGCATGTCTTCACTACCATGGCAGTGTTAGTCATAATGGGTAAAACATGGCATTGATAGACTTTAACTCTAAACCATCCAAATGTGACTAACAAAGGGAAGGCACGACTTGGGAAATTCAGTTCGGAATGGGACTTGGTTTATTAATAATATACCTTTAGGGTGTTCATCCATTAAAAGCTAAAGCGCAATGGCCAGCCAATTGGGAGAAAATGACTCTCAAACTTTCGGCATAGCTTATATACCAGTAAGTTGTCGCCGTTGTTGAAGCGCGAGTAGCATGGACGGTATAGTACTGGCTTGCAAACCTTTTACCAAGGGTTCGATCCTGCCGTTTTCTTTTTTGAAAATATTTTTAAAAAATTAATATTTAATTAAATGAACATTTTATAAACATCTTTTATTAAATATTAATAATTTTTAAGCATTAAATAATTTTTTATTCATATGATATATCAATCATAGTCATAATTTAATTTTTAAACTTTTAAATAATCATAAAAACAATTTTAATGATGTTAAATAATAAGTATAATTATTAGTATTATTCCTCATATGTCATTAACATTTTTGAATGATTCTGTTAAAGTAATTACAAAATTTTCTTCCTAATGGAAATTTTCTTAACAGAACAGGTTTTGACTGAAAAAGATAGAGCAGCCGTTAAACCTTTGAATACAGAGAAAGAGGGCCCAAAATCTGAAGTTTAGTTCCCAATAGATCTTTAAAATAAACGTAGACCATACGCTTTTATTTCTAATATTTCTATGAGATGTTCTTGTATGTAAATAAAAATTAATAAATGTCGGAACATTTCAAAAATTTACAAGGGAAAAAAATCTTCATGAAATTCTTTTACGATAAGAACACTATTACAATTATCTATGGATAGCAACTATAATTAGTTATTATTTAGCACCATCAAATTTGTATTTATAATTAATTATATTTTCTTTCTTGTAAATATTTTTTGAAATTAATAATTTAAAATTAAATTAACAATTTACAAATATTTAATATAAAATATTAATCATTTGATTGAAAATGACTGCTTATTTATATGATCCTTGAATCACAGTTATAATATAATTTTTAAACAGTTAAATAAATATAAATACATTCTTTCCCGACCAAACTAGTTCCATAAGGCTAGATAGGAAATTTTGTAATTGTTTTAACGGATTGAGTCAAAAATTTTACTGACATTTAATGATAATAGTAATTATACTTATTATTTAACATCATTAAAATTGTTTTTATTATTATTTAACAGTTTAAAAATTAAATTATGACTATGATTGATATATCATATGAATAAAAAATTATTTAATGCTTAAAAATTATTAATGTTTAATAAAAGATGTTTATAAAATGTTCATTTAATTAAATATTAATTTAAAAAATATTTTTAAAAAAGAAAAGGTGGCGGGATCGAACCCTGGGTAAAAGGTTTGCACGTCAGTTCTATACCGTCTATGCTATTCGCGCTTCAACAATGGTGACAACTTATTGGTTTATAAGCTATGCCGAAAGTTTGAGGGCCATTTTCTCCCAATTAACTGGCCATTGCGCTTTGGCATTTTAATGGATGCACACCCTAAAGGTATACTATAATAAACTAAGTCCCATACCGAACTGAATTTCCCGAGTCGTGCCTCTCCTTGTAAGCAGGAGAAAGGGTACGAAATTTTTAAAACTTATGAATATGAATCCTTCTAAAAATACTTAATGTGACCTGACTGAAGAAAAGTGAGAGATTGAATCCAAGAAGAAGTCTACATTTTTCGAAAAGGGAGTATTTCTCTGGTAACAATAATACTTATACGTAAACAAAAAGATTAGAAGGAATAAAATTTTAAAATAAATTCTAAGCTTTATTTTATCTGAATCATAATTTTTAAAAAAGGAAAACGAAGCATTAGTCATCGAAATTCAAATATACATCTAAATTAATCATTCTTAAACTTCATGTGCCTGTTAGAATCACACGGAACTTTTTTTCAGACAGTTTGGTAAAAATTATAAATCATAAATGAGGATTTAATACTTTAACAGAACACATTAAGAAAATGAATATTTAATATATACAAAACTGGTCAGAATTAAAATATGCTCATTTTTTAATATCTGACGTAGGTTCAACGCCTAGAATATGAAACCGACATTACATTTTAAATTAATATTAATAGTAAACTTTGCGATTTTTTAATAAATACATCTATATGTATATATTTGTATATAGTATTCAGAAAAATTAATTAAAAAATAATTTTAATAAAAGTTTTATTAAAATTAATTAATTATAAGCGCTTATTATTTAATTGATTTTTTCCCCTAAAAATTTTCTTCCAGTGAAAGATGTAGTAAGCCAAATATTTAAAAATAAACTGTTAAATTATTCAAAATTCATTGAAAAAAAATCAAAAATGGTAATGATGCAAATATGAATCACTGCCCAAAGCAGGGTTATTATCTCTTTAAGAGTTCAATGCGTTCAAAACGAAGTTTCTGAATTCTGAGGTAATGCACTGAATTCCTCAAAGCAGTTTTATTGTATCAATCTTATGCCGTAAAAAATTGCAAAAAATTCATTACTAACCATTTCTATCTTTGTTAAGAAATTAATAGAATGCTTTAAAATATTGTAAAACTTCAATTTGTTGGATGCGCAAAATGATTTAGCATAAAAATATTTTTCCAGAATTTTTAAATAGATATGTTAGTTCAGTACAACTGTTTGAATGTTTAACAACAATGAAATAACAACTTTTGCTTCAAATCTACAATTTCTTGATCTTTCTTTAAAATTTTCAAAAAAATCATTTCAATAATATTACACGAGAAAATAAAGAATTATAAAAAAAATAATATTCACAAATAATTTATTTTTGCAAAATTCTTTCACTATATGTTTATACAATATAGGAGAAAAATCCACAATTGTAATTAAAAATTAGTTGAGCATAGAATAGTTTAAAATGTGTATAACGTTATATAAAATTTCATTTTGATAAAATGATAAAAATCTGCTTTAAATGTCTATATGTTACCGCTAAAGTGCAGAAATAAGTTAATGTGCATATTACCTAGCTAATCTGCAGATTAACTGATTTGCTCCGTTCAAGTGCCGAAAATTATTTCATTTCTCAAATTACCTAGGTAATCTGCAAATTACATAGATAATCTGCACATTACCTACTAGGCACTCGTTAAAGTGAAAATAAGATCTTTGCTGGAACAACAGCAACTTTTCTGTACGCTTAAATTAACATAATGTTACTTATTTATTATCATTACCTACTAGGCACTCGTTAAAGTGAAAATATGATCTTTGCTGGAACAACAGCAACTTTTCTGTACGCTTAAATTAACATAATGTTACTTATTTATTTTTCGATATCTAAATAATCAAGTTAATACAGTCAAACAATCAACAACTTAGTTGATAGAATCAATCATCAATCAATTCAAAAACTATAATAGAAAGAATCAGACGGTTTAAAATGTTATTGCAATTAAGGAAATTAACATAATGTTATTTATTTATTTTCGATATCTAAAGAATCAAGTTAATACAATCGAACAATCAACAAATTAGTTGATAGAATCAATCATCAATCGATTAAATAACTATAACTAAAAGCGGAGGGAGAGGGGGAAGGTGTTGGGAAAGGAAATGAGAGAAACAAACTTTTGATCTTTAACGACGGAAGACGTTAATGCGCACATTACCTGTGTAAAATGCGGAAAACTCTTGATTCCGCACGTTAACGGAGTTTAATATGTTAATCTGCAGATTAGCTAGGAAATGTGCACATTAGCGACTTTCGAGCTTTAGCAGTAACATATATACTAATTCAAAATATGAATAAAAAATACTTTAAAAATAATAATGATTCCTGTTATATATTAAAATAAATCTTGGTATGTAATATGGTATTTTACTTTTTGGAAATAGTTGTAAGCCAATTTTAGTTCTGCAAAACACAAAATTCTAATGAAAATTCAGTACATTCACGTAAAAATATTTCCAAAAATAAACTTTTAAATGAAATTAGAAAATAATACCCAGTTTACTTCTAAATGTATTTAGAACATTAAAAATTAAAGAACCTAGAACATTTCAAATTTTTAAAATTCAGAATTATAATTTTTTAAAAGTAATTTGAAAGAATTTTTTGAAGATATTTGACGTATTTTTATACTAATATGTATGTATACAAAATTTCATAACTTTAAGTCAAAATTTAAAAAAAAAACATCTAATAGAGTCCATCGTTCCCTTAACCCTACAGCACACGCACCCATTTTTGGAACATTACCACACTCACTGGGTCATTTTAACCCCAAAGTGTTAGATACTTGCTCTTTATTTTATTGGCTATTTGTACAAAAATAATATACAATTAAATTATAAGAACATGTTTTCGTAAAAATAAGTTTTATTTAAGACACAAATGCAGTTTTTAATATGAAAAAGGAAAATTGAACTTATATCTTTTTTTACTCCTTTTCTGTATTCTTTTCTTCTCCGCTGCACACGTTCGTACGCTCCCATAGACATAACGTTAAATTAAACTGAAACGTTAGCACACGCACGGGTCAAGTTGACCCCAACGGCACCAGTAAAAAGTGAGAAACCCCCTTTCACCGGTTTTGGCCTTCTTATCCTCAGGAAGGTACTGGAAGTAACAGGGGCAAGTGTTTAGAAATTACTAGAATTTTTTAACAAAAAAAAAAAAAAAAAGGGGTCAAAAAGACCCCACGAGCGTGCTGACGGGTTAAGGTATTCTACTGGTTTAAAATCGTCATTTTTGATGAAATTATCAAAAACATTTTTATGACTTAATTTTATAGCCTGTTTAACCAGCTTTCTAAAACTGTCTCACTTTTTACTCTACGTGAATTACAAATGGAGTTACAGCTGTTTTGTTACTGAACTGTAAGCATTATTTTATGTTGCATGAAAACTTTAAATGTGTTTTCTGAGAAATGATATTTTTGAGGAAAACTGTCGACCGTAACAATGATTTCTCAAAGAGTTATTCAAGTATTAATATGAAATTTTCTGAGATTGTTTTCTGTAATATGCTTGATGTTTTCCTCTAAAAACTAAGGTCAAATTTAAAATCAAGTATTATTTTTAAGTGCTTAAATATAAACGAAAAGCATTTTTTATGAAAAATTACCAGTTTAGTAACTATTTTCAGCTATATCTCAAAACTATTTTGAAGCACAAGAAATATTTTAGAGCATAACACAGATAACTGTCATAAAAATGTACTCCTACAAGGATTTATGTATATTTAGAATATGATTTTGTCTATGGCTGTTAGCGTAAGGCAAATATTTGAGTCATTTTTCTTCAAATTTCTCAGTGTTTTTTTAAAAAAATATTATTTTGAAAGCCTAATTTTACAATATTTTCATAGTTTTAAAACATATGCAGTTGAAAAATAACATTAAAATATATATATACGTTATTTTTCAAAAAAATGTCTCCGAACACAGTCGGATACCTTAAGAACTCTATAATCATAACTTACCTCCGCCTAATAAGAAAAAATGGACTTTGAAGCGAAATATCTTCTTGTTGATGTGCCACCACTTTTTCTCAACATCTTTCTTGGGCTGATGCGGTTCTAAGAAAGTTGCACATTTTTCGTCCACCGTCTCACTAGTATCTAAGTCCATTGTCAGTCGTAAGTAAAGTGGAATTTCCAGAAATATTAAATCAAAGATCTGAAAACAAAACGAACTCGAGTTGAAACCTGTAGAAAAGATTAATTGCAGTGTCAGCGAATATGCACCAGTCGCTGGAAAATTACTAGAACGAATTACAACTTTTTGAGCAGTCGGTTCGGGGCAGGAGATCTGTCGTTATTTACACAGTCATCGTGTTGCAGAAATCTTTTATCCGCTTACGTCTGCAGAAAAAGATTTTACGTGCAAACATATAAAAAAGGGCAATAATTAAGATTCGAATTTGTGACACAGCTGAGTAGGTACCGAGCCATTTTATAGTACTGCAAAAACGATGAAATTCACTTAAATTTTATAGATGCTATTTATAGATGCTACAGCTTTATGCAGAGTATAAACCTTCTAGAATTGTTGTTTTTCATGTTTATTGCTTTAAATAGAGTGTCCATAGATTGATCGATCAGTTTTGGTCCCAGAAGTGTTGATTTTTTTTCCGTTTAAAATGTTAGGGTATCTAGAATATTTTACTAAATATGATCAATTTTAGCGGGACACTGTATAAAAATTTAGACATTTTATTTTTTCAGTAGTACATTTATCAACTCAAATAACATAAAATATAATTCTTCATGCCATATTTCCATTCGAAAATATATGTATATCTTTTAGTATCCCGATTATTTAAAAATTGATTTAAAAATGCTTTTTGACCTTTATTTCTTGAATAAAACATGGAAAAAATATTTTACATGATCCTATTTTAACGTAGGACTACGTTCCTCCCATTGGGGTCTCAGAAAGGAAATTGATTCACACACCAAAACGCCACAAAACTTGGTATGGGGGATCATCTAAATCTCGGTAACAACATACGTTAAAAGCATAACTAATGTCTTATTTTAAAAATATAGGGTAACAACAGAAGTTAGAAAAAACAACAACTGAAAATCGGAATTGTAGTTCAGCGACTATTGAATCGCAATTTGGGGAAAAATACGCATGAATTCGTGACGCGATCCTCTATATCCCGGTAACTACATATGTTAAAAACATAACTAATGTCTTAGTTTAGAGATAAAGGGTAACAACAGAAGTTACAAAAAAACTTAAACTTAAAAACTTACGGGAAACAAAAGAGTCACGCGAGTCAAGTAGTCCTACGTCTTTAACATCAGCGGCTGTTTGGAAAGACAGCCTGCCGTCATTTTTTTTGTTTTAAGTGTGGTTTATGATCGAAACTGTTTGTTACCAGCTGTCAAATCTGGGCTTTATTTCAGAAAATAATTTCCTTGATAAAATCTATAATATTAAGCGCAAATGAATTTTAATAATTAATAATACGGATATGGAATATCCTTCAATATTATAGAAAAAAATATGGTATTCTCAAGCGTACAAACGAAGCAACAAAGATGCAGCCTCAAGTGAAAAACATTAATTTCTTTTCTTTTTTTTATCAGCACTCAGGCTCTGCCATCTATATGTTGTAAATTGACTTAATAAAATTTTCAATATGTATCCTATTGGCAACAACAGGCATTAGAGCTTCAGTCTTATTCTCAAGATTTTAGAAGACAAAATAGGGTATGTTTCTCAGAGGCAACACAGGGCATTTAAGGGTTAACGGTTTAGAAGTTATTGGGCCTCTATTAGAGTGGGCATTCTGAATGATAGGGTACAGCAGCAGTCAGGTTTCCTTAACCCCGCGTTATTTTTCCTCTTACTCTAAAAGAACCTAGTTCACCAATAGAATATATCAACTAAATAAGGATTGCCAAAACACAATTACCAACGCCATCAATGTATCTACTGTAATTTTATTACCAGAAAAACCTTAAATAGTATCGCTGGTTACACACACAGCGAATTTTTATCGCGCGGAAAATTTATCGCGCCGCCGTTCCAACAGTAGTGCATTGATGTGAGTTAGAGCTTACACACTGAGCGGAAAAATGAACGCGCGGACTATTTACCGCGTGCGGTAGATATGCAGTCGCGGACTGCCACTGTCGTCTGCGGAAGTTTTTCCGTCGCCACCCAAGTAGAGGTGCATGTGGCCAAATGAGAGCTTACACACACGGCGGTATTTCTACCGCGTTGCTTTGTTCTGTGTGATTTTCATCTTTGTTTGTATAAGTTGCTTTGGAATCTATTGGGTTTTTTTTTCTATTGTGAAGATGTCCGACCTTATAGATAATGAATTTTTAATTGCATTAATCCAAAAAGGCATGTTTTGTGGAATAAAACTCTCGACATTTTTAAGGACAGAAACGCCTTGTTTCAGCCTGGAAATTCGCAGCGACTTTGTTGTATTGAAATAGAAAGAAATGATTTTGATAAGTTCATACTTTCTCACATATACGCACTAGAAAGTGTAAAAGTCATAAAAAAAAAAAAAACGTTGAGATTCTCGATGCACCAGAATATTAAAATATTTTACCTATATAAATATTTTAGTATATAATATAAATATTTTAATTATATATTTTCCCCTTATTTATACTACATAAAGAACACTCCAACATTATGCTGTTGAAGCAACATATCAGATGCGATGAACAACTTTCGTTTTATAGAGAATTATACATATATATAAACTTTTTTTTAATATTGACTACGTAATTTAATAAGTAATTTAATTTTATTTGGGAAAATAAATAGTATATTATTGAAACTATGTTGAATTATATTGTACAATATTGAACCATATAAAAAAAACTCTTATAAGTAGTAATTCGAAATTCTGAAGCAATTGAAGAATTTCGTATCATCCTTCCTCAACTCTTCAAACAACGTATAAGGCTCCAACCCCTTCATTTTTTCATTAATTGGATAAACCCAAATAAACCAATTTTTTCTTTTCTTCTTTATTCGACGACGAAATAACAATAAAGCTAGAATTTGCTCTCTGTTCATTTCAAACAATACCAAGCAGTAAATAATTTAAGCAAAACTAAATTGATTTGATGATGAATCCACGCTGCCAATAGTCGAACAGTCAACAGCTGATTTTCGGTGAACGGCGCGATAAATTTTCCGCGCGATAAGAAATCCGCTGTGAGTGTAACCAGCCTAAAATGCTAGATTTTCGGTGAACGGCGCGATAAATGTTCCGCGCGATAAGAAATCCGCTGTGTGTGTAACCAGCCTATGGAATTACAACATCTTGCCGCAAAAACCATTTACAAATAATAGGTTCAAATTCATAGACGCCCCGGTGGCACAATGGTAAATGATTCGAATCCTTACACGTACCCCTTAAAGAAGCGCATCCGTCGCCTTAGGAACGAACCTACCTGAAATGAGACTTAAAAAAAACAAAAAGGGAACAACATACACAATAATGATCAAGTATAGCACAGGCAAGAACTCCAAAAAAAAAACACGCGACTCTCTCTCCCATATTATAATGACGAAGGCATCCAAATGAACTCACTTTAATCACTATAATAAATTTCACAAACACTTAATACGTTATAAAAATAACTCACAAATTATACTTTAAAGGAATTTATACAGAAATAACACATTGCTAAAACGGTTGAATTTAAAAAAACTTTCTCTATGAGTCTATATACACATATACAAAATCACATTATGTATACTAAAAAAAATCACAACTATAATATTATTTAACACACATTAGCATTATTTTACAGAATCTATCGCTAATCTGGATAAGGCATCTGCATTTCCAAGCTGGATACCCTTCCGATACGATATAGTTAGGTTATATCGCTGCAGTGCAAGTGTCCATCTTGATAGTTTTGCTCCATAAGGGGCAGTATTAGATAAGTTAAAGGGTTGTGATCCGAAACAACCTGAATTTTACCTCCAAATACCCAAGTATCGAATAATGCCTCTAGGACACAGAAGGCTTCTCTTTCAATAGTTGACCACTTCATTTGGGTCGGGGTGAGTTTCTTACTAAAGAATGCAATAGGCAATTCCTTTCCGACATCGTCATGCTGTGCCAAACAAGCTCCGATTGCGGTTGCTGACGCATCAGTGTACAACCAAAACGGACGACTAATATCTGGAGTATGTAAAGTCGGCATTCTGATGAGTTCATCTTTGATTTTTACAAAAGCTTCTTCCGCCTCAATTGACCATGGAAGGACATTTGATACCTTTCTTTTGGTGAGATCGGTTAGCGGCAAAACAATTTCGAGAAATTCGGCATGTAATCCCTATAGTAGCTCGCAAGTCCTAGGAAGCTTCTCAGCTCTTTCTTTGTTGATGGCCTAGATAGGTTTCTCAAGACCTCGGCCTTTTCAGGATCAGGTGAATGCTGACCGGATCCAACTATATGGCCTAGGAATTTCACTTGATTTTGTCCAAAGGCACACTTTTCTAAGTTAACCGTAAGACCAACCTTTCTCCATTTACGAAAAACACTGTCTGCGTGAAGAAGGTGATCACGCCATGATTGCGGTTTGCAAGTTTGGCAAAATTCTCTAACGTTTTTCTTTATTTCTGGCCAGAAAAAAGAGTATTTTATCCTTTGCTTTGTTTTCTGCTCGCCTAGGTGTCCATCCAAAGGGATCTCATGGGCGACCCTAAGAACTTCATCTCTCTTGCATTTCGGCAAAACTACCTGCTTCACCTTTTCTCCGCATATATATTCTGTATGTGTCAGAGCTCCATCCTTAATCGCATATGCGTTCCCTTCCGTCCTTGCCATCTCCCAAGCATCCGATAAAGTGGGGTCCGACATTTGTGACTCAATGAATGAGGTTCTGGTGTCCTCTCTATCTTGAGTTGAGCCATAACGATCAGACTCGGTTGCGATCAGTTCGATAGAAGCTTCTATATCCGTAGAAGGAACTTCCAATTCCTCCTTCACTGTGTCGTAGCAATCGAGCTTTGATTCGAATTTATGCATCTGTATGTTTTCCTGCAAAGCTTCAAAAGCGGCGGTACTTAGCAGTAGGTCACTCACAAACTTCTTTGAAACTGCGTATGCCACTGGCACCGGTCCATGTACTCCGTCGTCAATATTAATTTCAAAAATTCACAGTGGTGTAGTTTCCCTCTCCCCGAATGCTGAAGAAATCTCGATAAAACCTTCTTCCTCATATTTTATTCCTGAGGTGAAATCTGCTCTCCAGAATCTATAATTCCTGTCATTGTTCGTGGCCCAAGTTTTACCTGTACAGTTTCGAGTTCCATCACATTAGCTGCGACTTCAACAGGAACATTTATTTTAGCAGTTAGAACGGTAGATGCATCCTCCTTCTTAGGTTCAGTGGTTGTAATGACATTACCCAGAGCTGTTGGGTTTAATTTACCCTTTTTGGAGCCTTGAAAGGGCAAAAACGTGCTGTGTGGCCCTCTAAACCACAAGAATAACATGAGAACTTATGCATCTGTTTAGATTCTCCATTCCTTGAAGGATAACCCATATTCCGTGTATTCCAAGTTCCAGTGAATGGTTTGTGTCTAACTGTCCTCTGGTTACTTTCGGTATGCTTTTCTATCGGGTTGAACTGCTGCTTCCGTTTTGTTTCGTATTTGCGATCAGAGAGCACAAGCTCATACTCATCTAATCTGTCAGCAAGTTCTGATGGAGACACCAACCTCATCCATTCATCCAAGAAATGATCTTTTGCCTCAAAAGGGGCCCGCCTCTTTATCTGATCAGTAATCATCAAGTTTTTCAGTTTCTCAAAACTGTCAATTTTGAGTCCCTCGATCCATTCTTGAAAGTAATTCGAAATTTCAAAAGTAAATTCTCGCCAGGATTTCTCCGAATACTTCTGGTGGTGAAGGAATTTCCTCCTGAATTCTTCTGGGCTCAATTTGAATCTTTTTAGCAATACGCTTTTTATATAGTTATAATTATCAAAGTTCTCTTCAGATTCCCTTGCAATGAGTTGAACAATGTCAGACGGCATCAGCATAAGTAGTCCGGAGACCCAGTCCTTCGTGTCGATTTGGGCTCTTTTCGCCTGTCTTTCGAACAACGAAAGAAACAACGTTATGTCTCCATTCCTTGAATCAAAACTTGGTACAGTTTTAGTCAGCTCATAACATGAGGGCTTCTCATACTTCGGGTTTGCAGAGCCATCGGATGTCGTTCGCAATTTTTCTAACTCTAATTCCATCTTCAGTCTTTCCTTCCTTTCATTTTCTGCCTCTATTTTTAATCGTTCCTGTTCTGTCGCCATTTTTAATCGTTCTTGTTCTGCCGCCATTTTTAATCGTTCTT
>BGPR01000195.1:809001-846952 GCA_013235015.1 Araneus ventricosus
CCGCCATTTTTAATCGTTCTTGTTCTGCCGCCATTTTTAATCGTTCTTCCCTTTCCGTAACCACAGTCTCCAACATAAGTTTAGCATCATCCTCATTATAGTGTTTATTTCCCTGGATCAAACTGACTAAATCAATCTTTGAGAAAGTGGGAGCCGGGTTTTCTCCCAAGTCCGTAGCTAGAGATATTAAATCTTCCTTTCTAGCCCGTTTTAAAAATGACATTTTGGTATCCGCAAAGGCCTAAATTTCCGAATCAAGAAAGACCTAACGAAAAGAAAAATAAGGGAAGGGGCACTCGCCGTGCACGTATAACCCAAGTATTCTATGTTACAATATTTTCCACAAATCTTATCAGAATACCGGATAGTAGTAATTATTCATATATTTTTCGTTTGATAATAACCACACAATTTTTATCAAATTCTAAAGAGACAACAACATATGCATACAATTTCAATATTAAATAACCCAAGTAACTTCTATACTTTAGATAATTACTATGCACTTTCAATTAAAAACCTACTCCCTCAGATTCCTGATATACTACTCTAAAATCACAGTAATACTTGGATTACAATAAACACTCATTAAAACAATAAGTAGCAAAAATATACTAAAAATCTCTTAGAAATCGAATACAGTAAAAAAAGTCAATTAAAAACGGTGCTTTCGTTTCGAATATCTAAAATGATGTACAATATTATTTACCAACCACTCTCATCCTCATTTATCTGTACCGATATACACAATATCGTTCAACAAAATACCTTCGTTTCTAATTATCTACAATGATGCACATTATTCAACAACTCGCCCTGGTTTTAAATAATTACCTCGATACAAATATTCTTCAATTAGCATAATACATACTCCTACTCTATCGTTATTACTAAATTAAGTTAACTGCAGAGAGAGATAAACTAAACCAACATGGAGCCCCTACCTCGAGTAGATTGATGGCGTCGGTAATCCTACCGACTACGCCAGTCAGGTTTTCTTAACCCCCGTTATTTTTCCTCTTACTCTAAAAGGACCTAATTCACCAATAGAATATATCAACTAAATAAGGATTGCCAAAACACAACAATTACCAACGCCATCAATGTATCTACTGTAATTTTATTATCAGAAAAACCTTAAAATGGTATGGAATTACAACATCTTGCCACAAAAACCATTTACAAATAATAGGTTCAAATTCATAGACACCCGGTGGCACAATGGTAAATGATTCGAATCCTTACAGCAGCCGTCACAAAGAAATATGTCATCAGCGCACTAATTTTCGAACAACACTCTTTGACGACCCAACAACGATTTGGCGCCCCGTTTAACATGTTGTGTAACTATAACGGTACGTCAAACTTGTTTTATTCACTAATTAACCTTCAGCAGCTGTGAAAATAACTGTAAAATATGTATTGATTCTCACACTCAATGTTTTTCGAGTTGCGAGTACAAATATAAAAATCATCCTTAAACCCAGACCTCTCCCCATGCGATTTCTGTTTGTTCCCCGACTTTAAAGAAGAATGACACCATTGGAATTTGGCAACCAATGCTGAGTTCCAAAGTTGTGTTTAAAAAGAAACTTTTGTGAAGAAAAATTTAATAAGACCGTTCTTACCGAATAGTAAGAAAGGATGCATCCATGTGTCTAAAGTTCAGGCTGGTACTTCGATAAGTAGCAGATGTATAAATATACTGATACGATATCGAATAATTGTTGTAAATTTACTTGCTAATTAAACCTGTACTGTGAAGGTTTCTGTACATTTCCAAATTTATCTTCTTTACTTCTTTCTTCATCTAAACTACATCCCAACTCACTCTGTCATGAGCTAATGAGTCGAACTACATGCCTACATAGTTTTACAGTTGCCAAATAGGTTTACATACTGTATTTAGTTTAATGACCATTTCGTTTCAGCTGCCTAAGTATTAAATTTTCAAGTTTAGGTCGGCACATGCTAGTTCAAGCATTTATCTGAATGACAAAATATCTTCTGTATTCCCTATTTATTAAGCTTGTATACAGTTCTATCAATTTATTTAACTTAGCTTTGGGGTTCTCGCTTGCATTATATATGCATATATAATAAACGTAAACCAGCACATCTTAAAATGACCCAGGTACCCAGGAAATGAGAATAAAGAAAACGCTTTCAGTTTAAAGATTCTCTAATATTCCTTTGTGGCTCTTCAAGCCCATTCTTAATTATTTATCATAATAAAAATTTAAAGGAAATATAATTTCATATAATTAAAAGGCTCCCCAAAGTTTCTGAGACCAGTTTGGTGTAATTTAAAAAGGGAGACCACTTGGCTCTATTTAACTTAGGTCTCACTAAATCTAAATCCTGCCCAGTTGTTAACACATGCCCTATGTTAACCCATAATGCATCTATTGGCAGATAGCCTGAATAGTTTCATTCTGGGTATTAATTAATATAATTAAATTAGCTTCTCGTTTATAAGTTACTCAGGGAAAACGCGAGTGAATCACCAGATTTGGAAATGGTGGGGTGACTAGAATAATATGGACGAGTTTCCTGATTTGTTTATTTTGGTTTCTCGGAACTTCCGTGGTGAGGGTTCATTTCCGTTTTCCAGTAACCCTCCAATTTAAGCGATCGCCAAATCTAATTGATTCCATATCAAGCGTCAAGTGCGAATCAGTTCTTTCTTGAGTGCCAAAGAGCCAAGAAGAGCGATAAAGAATAATTATGGAAACCTTTCCACAAAATTAGGCTCTTATTTTAAGTTAACATTGAGAGCTAAAACAATAGGAACATGAAATTCAATATTTTCAAAGTATCCTTAAGCCATAACGTTAGAAAACTCCACTTTAAACATTAATTAATATCTCCAAACAGAGTGTTGAAATTTTGAAGATTCCCATTGACTTATCATTATCACCGGAAGTTGATGGGTAAGGCGGAAGTCCTACTTTACCGCAAATAAACAAAACTTAAAACTCGCCCACTGCTTATAACACCTATTTTGCGAATTTTTCATACCGCATTAGTATTAAGAATATAACATAATGATATTTCAGTTACAGTTAGTTAACATGGATTATGTGCTGGCTTAAGTGGGATATCCTCCATGAAATTCCTTTGTCTCTGTTGCCAGATTAATGAGTTATCAAATTTTTGAAGAAAATTGAATAAATATTACTGATGAAATCTAAAACATAAGTCTATATGGTTAATGAGTGTGCATAATACAACTAATGAACTAACAGATTAGCAAAATTATGTGCTAATATGTTAGTAGTATATTTTAAATGCAATGTTTTTTAATGATATTATCGGATGTCAGTTTTAATATTTCAATGTTGTTGTTATTTAGTCTTAAAATTTTTACTAATTAATAATTTCTTCCAAAAATTTGCAATTAAGAGAAAATCTTATCTTTAAGAATGTAATTAAAAGTATAACCAATAAAATATGATGAAATATGTTAGTTTAGTAAATTCATTTGAATGAAAATGTCCATTAATTTCAATTTCAAAGACATTCAACCAAAACTATTTCTTGTGTGAAAACTAAAACAATTTTGAGATGAAAAAATAAAATTACTTATATATTTGTAAATGAAAATAACATTCCATGCCCGAGCGTTTTTAGTGATTTTTAAAAACGAGCCTCAAAAAACAATATGAAAAGAACAGTCATGAAATTAAAACATGATACATTTATAAAAATCCTGAAAAGAACAAAAGCTAATTGAAGTGATTCATAGAAATTATAACATTAAGAAAAGGGAAAGGATAGTAGATTATTAATTACAAAATTATTAGAAGAAAATTAAAAACAAATACTAGGAAGATATTTCATGATTGTGTAAAAATCTAATTTTAATACTTGAAAATATCTAATCCTAATATTAATACCTCAAAAATTTTTTTATCTTAATCTATTTTACAAGTATGCACCTACTTATTTCGTAGAATGATTAGAAACAAAACATGAAAAAAAAATCGCAACAAAATAGCTGTATGAAATGAAAAAACGTGCATATGAATAATGAAAACAAGAGATAAATGGAAGTCCTTTGCACTTGTTAAAATTACAAGTAGATCAATACAAACTTACCTGTATCCAATGAATAAAATGTTACTACAGTTAAAGGTTAGCTATAGTACCTGGATAGCAACAGAAAAAGCATTCTGCCTGTGAAGTGGAAAGAAATATATACGTCGGGCTACAGTGACGTTGTCGGAATTTACTTGGCAAAATATCCATTCGCGTGGCTTACTTCTTTGATATATAGGAAAAACTCCTTAGAAGCTGTTTGCTTGCAGAAAAAAACCCACTGGCCTTATTCAAAATCTTAAAAGCGGTATATTTTAATTTTTAAACGTGATCGTTGCTTAAGTCAGTTAATTATAGGGAAAGAATGCCGAATTTGGACCACTTAAGAATTTTTTAATGTACAGTAATAGAGAAGTAATTTTAATAATAATAATAATAAATAAAAATAGAGTTTTTTCGCAGTTTATTTATCTTTAAAACAATGTATTTAACTTTTTATGAAATAATTTTAAAGTAGCAAAAATTAGTTTAGAAAATTGGGCCATTGGTCCAATCAAGGAAACTGGTTCCCATACTGCACTACCAATTTCTTTAAGCACAATTAAAGCAAAGCATTTTTTGATTATCTCATTCAGACAAGCACACAATTTATGAACTCAAATACGACATTTTATGCACTGCATCATTTCTTCTACTTCTTTTGCTTTCTTATATAGGATACAAAACTACATAATTTTACTTTCTGTTCTTTTTTAAACAGCATTTATTGACTTTATGTCTTTTAGTGTGCTCTTTTTTGCTTTGTCTTGTTTCATCTAAATTTTATGACGGCTACTAGTGATTATAGCTGCTTTTTGGGTTATTCCTTTAGTTCAAAATAATAGTTCCATTGATTTAAACAGTACAATTTAGGCAGCTGTTTATGGTCCATTCTAAGAAACTTTCAGACACCCCCGTCTTTAACTTTAATTTAACCCTTTGCGGACAGGAAACTTTTTAGAACACTCAGATCAGGTTGGCGTACTTTATGCGCCATCACTACGCTTATTTTATTATACGCATTTTTATTTTTTATGGCATAATAAGATTAGAGATTGAATGGATGGATGATACATACATTTGTGTTCGAGTCTGAGTCGCTATATTCTTCGTGAACTGGATTGTCCTCCATGTCAGTCTCAAAATCAGTTCCTTGGTCACTGTACTCAGTCACTTCTCCATCGAGACGTCATGCACCAGACTCGTCCTCAGCTGGTATTTATTTGCTTAATTCTTCCAAAAGAGCCGAATATTGCTCTGCAGAGATGATTTCCCGCCGTTTCGTGGTAGCCAGGTTGGGTTATGGAGAGTGCTTCATACACTTTCAAGCGCGATCAGATCGAACTGACTGATTCATTGTCAGTGGACTCTATCGGAGCTAGTAGGAGGAATGTTGATATGAGATTAGAAGGGTGGCGAGCTCTCCACCTTCGATAGTTTTTATTCAGCTTATGGTAAATACCCAGTGGCGCACTCCTTACGCCGTACCTGTCCGCAAAGGGTTAAACTATTTTAATGAAATCATTATAGTAAATCGTAGCCAAACTAGTATCCTCTCTAAGAATATAATAACATATATTGCTGCTTACATTAAAGCAGAATAAATGCTATTAGTCTTTTGTTAAATTATTTGATTTCTAAATTGAAGCTCTTTCTCTCTAACTGCAACCACGTAGCGTTTTCTCCTAAAACTGATTCCATACACCGCATCTACATCGTTCGAACATATGCCAGCACAAATTCAGTCACCGATCGTGGTATCATCTTTGACACTAAACTTGATTCTTCTCAACGCATCGATGCCATGGTCTCTAAGGCATATCGTAGGCTTGGAATTCTTAAATGCAAAACTAGGGAATTCTCCAGTGAACTTGCCTTGAAGGTATTGTACTACATTCACATCCTATCCAATCTGGAATATTGCAGTATTATCTGGGGTTCTAATTACAGAAATGAAATTGAAATTATCGAGCGAATTCAAACTGACTTCTTGCGATATTTGCTTTACAAGAAAAACGGATTTTACTTGCAGCATGTATCTTCTTCACGTCTACTTCATATCTTTAATATACATAGTTTAGGTTCCAGACGTGATCTTCGTTTCGTTCTATGCTTTTATAAAGTCATTAATGGTTCGATTGATTGCAGGGATATACTGAGCTCCTTTAGATTTCGCTGTGCCTGCAGATCTTTAAGAAACAAAAGATCATTTCAAAATGTATTTTCAAGATTCAATTATGTGAAAAGATTCTCTTACAGAATTTTTTAAAAGTTCTCTGATGAACTTGACATTTTTCATATGTCTCCTGGTGTTTTTAAATTACAACTTTTAAATACATGATCTGTTTTATTTTGCCTTTTTACACTCGAATGTATTTACTTTAGTTAGAAATGTGTTGGAGTAAAAAGTATGCTAGTTGAAAAACGCGAAATCTTGGCTCAGAGAAGGAGTATTTCGTCATAGCCACTGAAATCCGTTTCTGAAGAAAACTGTTCCAGTGGGCCGAGGTTAACGCGCGTTAACGGCCAAAATAAACATTCTTGAAATTTACATGCGCGGAGTCAACACAGAAATCTCGCTAGTTTCCTCCCGATAGAAGCTGGGTGTTTCAGTTAGTATATAATAGCTATTAATGTTAAAGCACAAGAACAATTCTGAATAACAGGAAAGTAAATAAATTAAAATGTTCATTCTCATGAAATGTGTTTCCATATGGATAGTAATTTTTAGCAAACCTTTATTTCTTTTATAATTACTAGCTTCACGGTGGATATGCAAAAGTATGCATACTGTGGACCTAAACATAAGTTCAAAAAGCATGTCAAATAGGGATGGCGGTTATTCCGAAAATAACCGGTTTTCAGTTATTTAAGTTATTTAAACCTCCAGCTTAAAATGGTGGCTATAACCGCTCAAAACAACCGGTTTTCGGTTATTTAAGTTTTTTAAAGCTCCGTCTTAAAATGGTGGCTATAACCGCTGAAAACAACCGGTTTTTGGTTATTTAAGTTTTTAAAACCTCCGGCTTAAAATGGTGGTTTTAACCGCTCAAACTAACAGGTTTTCGGTTTTTTTAATAAAGAAAACGCCTTTCGTAGACACAATTTTTTTATTAATACTGTTTTTACAGGAAATCAATCCATTGGACAATATTTATCTTTTCATAAAGACTCTTTCAATAATTCGCCAACCAACAGACGCCTCGAGGAAGCGATTGTCGTTGATTGGCTTAAGATGATGAAATTCAAAGCTTCATAACTTCTTAAATGTTAGTCTAATCGAACCTGAAATCTAGCTTATTTTCCTACCTGACTTTTTTACACGGTTATTGGATTTAAATAAAATCGATGGTAGGCTGTCTCTGCGAAACGGCCGCTGGGATTGAGGGGCGTAGACTTACTTACCTTACTCAACTGTGACTAAAGTAGCTCTATGTGACTATTAACTCTATATCTATAGTAGTCTATAGTGACTATTAGTCTAGTGTGACTATGTAACTCTATCCATGTAAAATTCTTCGTGATTTTCACCAACTTTGCAGAGCAACTGTGACTAAACCGTAATTCCAAATTCTAAAATTTATTTTGCAGTATTTAATGTCCACCTTTCTCTGTTAAATGATGTTAAATGAAACTGAAACTAACTCTCTATGCTATTTGGTTGCGGAGCTATAAACTTTTAACTTAGCACGAAATTCGACGTAATTCAACAATTCTGGAGTAATATTTCGCGTGATCGTAAGATCGATGAATGAATTGCCTAATGTACTTGGATAGCCTGCGTGCGCGCTCATCGGTCACTGTGTCGTCATCAAAATTTTTCATGATTGAAACGAACTTTCAACTTTGATTTTGAACACGATTTGGAACTTTGCAGCTGGACAGTGACTAAACCGTTATGCCAAATTCTAAAATTCTTTTCGCAGTCTTCAATGTCTACATGTCTCTGTTAAATGGAACTAAAACCAACTTTCTATGTTATTTTGTTGCGGAGCTATAAGCATTTAACTTGAGCTCGAAAAGCGTCATAATTTTTTTTTTCTTTCCCGACACACCATTAAACCGCTATGGAGAGACGCAATTCTACGTCAAAATAACCGAAAAAAACCGGTTAACCGAAATAAAAAAATCCAGTATGGTTTTAGTTAAAACCGATAGATTTTCCCCATCCCTAATGTCAAATGGTAAATTCAACGCAAGTGGTGTACTGGAAAGCGGCTATTTCTAGCGTTTTATAAGCATTAGGGACTATTTTTTACGCGTTATAAAACAGCGCGTTACTTGGAAGATTTATGAATTTTATCATAATCAAGAAAAATATGTTACGAGGTAAAATCAAACATAAGCGAGATTATTTTTTTTTAAAGCGGCGGGCAAATTTAATACATGCTGTTCTGACGATCATGATATGTTATTTACTATTTAAACAATTATTTGGCGTCGTTTTATTCTTCTTATGTATTTGCTTTATTTATTTTCTGGCTTGATGAGTGAATACAAAATAACTATTGCTGTTATAATGCGAATAGTCATTAAATTTTTAACGAGCGAAAAGTTCAAACCAATTGAAATTTGTGACAGATTGAATGTCCACATTCATAATGGCATCCTATCGAGGTTTCAAGTATGGGAATGACACAAGGTGCAAAAAATGGCTGTGAAGAAGTTGAAAATTTGACTCATAATTAGGGATGGGAAAAACCTACCGGTATAGACCGAAAACCATTTTTTTTGTTTCGGTTAACCAGTTTTTTTCGGTTATTTTTTTGCCCCGGTTTAAACCGGTTATTTTTTCAAATACAAAAACCGGGGAAAAAACAGGGGTTGGAAGACAGGTTCGATTTTAGGTTCGACTAGATTAAAATTTACCAAGTTATAAAGCTTTGAATTTCATCATCTTCGGCCAATCACCGACAACCGCTTCCTAGAGGCGTCTGTTGGTTGGCGGATTACAGAAAGAGTTTTTATGAACTGATAAATATTGGCCATTGGATTGATTTCCTGCAAAAACAATACGAATAAAAAAAATTTTCAGCAAACGGCGTCTGTTTTTTGTAGCCAAAAAATATTTATCTTCATTCGGAAGTTCTGTGGCGTCCGGAAGATTAGTATCTACGTTGAATGATGTTCTTTCCGATGAGAGGTGTCGACTCACGGATCAACACATTGCTGCAAGAGTCTTTATGAGCAGATTAGATGATAAATATAAGCCAATGAATTAATTTCTTGTGAAAACAATGTTAATAAAAAATTTGTATTTAATACTTACTCACTGCAATAATTACTCATTTATTATTATTACATATTGTATTAATTACTTATTTATAATCATTACTTCTTACATTAATTAATTATTGTATTTATACTTACTTATTGTATATTATTAGTAATAAAAAATTCTGTCCACAAACGTTGCCTTTTTGAAAAAAACAACTGAAAACAGTTTTTTTCAAAAACCGGTTATTTTGAACGGTTTTAACCGCCAGGTTAAACAGGAGGTGAAAAAGACCGGTTTAACCCAAAACCGTTTTTTTCTGCAATAACCGTCATTCCTACTCATAATCTTCACCCGAGAACAATCGGAATTGGAGTAAGTATTGGAGATGAATAAAAGTTCAGGAAATTAATAAGAAACTGGGCTTAAGTTCCGGAAGTATACAATTTAACATTCGGAATAAGTTGCAATTTCGCAAAAGTTCAGCAAGCTTCAGGACAATGCGAAACTCCATACAGCTGGTACAACACAAGAAAAATTAAAGAAAATTCAATCAAAAACACTGCAAAATCCTCCCAATACTCCAGACTTAACACTTTCGGACTATCATTTGTTTCGACACCTGAAAGAAGCGTTAGGAGGAGAAAGACTTTCATTGGATGAAGAAGTAGAAGAATTTTTGCCTTCGTAACACTTCACATTTTTTTTGACTTACAGGAATGAATTAACTCCCAATACGACGGGAAAAGTGTGTAGATGTTAAAAGAGGATATATAGCAAAATAACGTAGGTGTCATTTTGGTAAGTAATATTTCAGAAAAGTTGTTTTCAAAAAATCTTGTTTGTATTTGACTCACTTTCATATTTTGGTGTTCTTTTGCACTTTTCATGGTGTACTTATTAGTTGCAGAATTTTGAATATATTTGTGATGACTAGTTCAGCCAAAATGAATTAACAAAAAGGCTTTTCTTGATTGTCATCGTCCGTAATGAGAAAATTTTTTTCATTTGTTAATAAGAAGAAATTTCCCTATCTGCAAGTCCAACTGTACTATTTTAATTCCAAACTTATGAAGAGACATGATTCATTAAAATACTTTGTTAGCTCCCCGATTTACAAAGTAATTCCCTATGACAACACTGAAAGTCGGTTAAAAATGGCAAAAACAAATAATTCTACAAAATGAGATGAGAATAAGAGAAACGTTGCCTGGAATAAATGAGTCCTGATTATTATCGCAATGAATTCAAAAGTAAATAACCTCCGTTTTATTTTAAATCATCGGATAGATTGAAGTTAAAATAATAAATAAAAAAATTTGGAGCAAATTTAAAAATCGATAACTCGCAAACGCATGAAGGTAGAAAGATGCCGTTTGCCCAGAAAGGATCAAAATGATATCGAATTTTTTTGTCACAAAACCATGATTTATCAATTTAAAAGTTTCCAGCTATAAATGACTTTCATTTTAATTCCTAATGTTTTGTGTTTTGCGCCTTTAGCAACATTACTTCCCCTTTCTCCAGGGGTACGTGTACCACAGGTTTGGGAATGTCTGTTCCAAGCGTTTGACTCTCATTTTCCATTTGTTATGCTCAATTCAAAAGCACATGCTCCACGTTTATGTGTATGCTATGTATTCTTAAACCATAGACAAAAAATTCGCAAGATTTCAGAGAATTGATTATTGATGAGATTGTATAAACCACCTTAATATTTACACGCTTTTGTTTAACTTGTCTTATATCATGTTTGAAACGATGGAATTTTGTAATAGAAATTTCTTTCACTTGCTGATGGGATAAAGATAGGAAAATTTGTATGGTAATATGTTTTAAACGATGCATTCTATTTGTAACATTATATTATGTAAGATGACGCTTTCCTTCCAAACAAAGCATTTACTTTGGACTTGCACATCAAGCAGACATTTTCTTAACATGAAATAGTCACAATCTAGTTGTAGTAACATTACTCAAGTTAATAACATCAAATTCTTAAAAAAATCCCATTGTTTCCGGGCAACGTTTGCAAACAAGAAACTGTGGCGTTGCCATTATATTTCTAATTTTATTAATTCCTTTTTTATGTACATTATATCCTAAATATCTTAATAAGAACTAAATAATACTTAGAATGGATATTAAATTTATTATATTTTTTTTACTGTTCTCAAATATCACAACGAATTTGAAGATTTTTAGAATTTATTTATTATTTAATCAATTGATTTTTAATAAATTTTGATTATCTGCGAGGGGTGCCATCTGGTATCGAATTTCAGAAATATCATTATAATCAGAATAATTATTCAAATATATATATATATTATTAAATAATTAATTATTATAATTTATATAATAATTATTATATAAATTATTAATATTTCTCATACTAAATTATAAATCAGGTCCTAAAAGTAGAAAATATTAAAAATAGAAGAGAGTTTTAAAAATACGCTTTTATTTGTCAACTAAAGAGGAAGAAAATATTTTTTTAATAAAAAATCTGAGGGTCGAAACAAAAACGCAAAAGCCAGATAGAAATACCATAAGGAAATTAAGCTAAAGCAAATAAAGGAATATCACAAGAAGGAAAATTCTTAAAGATTCATCATTCTATTTATTTAAAATAATTAGTAAAACTTGGTAGTGCCAGAGTCCCCTCCCTCCAGCCCCAACCACTGGACCAATTTCGGCAATTTTTATTTCATATGAAGGCTTATGACCTCTAAATACGTCATCAATGGTCCTCTGCCACTCATCTACCTCCATTTTCGAGATATATCGCAAAATAAAACTTTGGTAGAGTCCCTCAGCCTCTACAACCGCCAATTCGCCAATTTATTTCATCACGTTGCAAGCATAACCGAAGGCATTTATTCGCCAATGGCGTCTAGTTTAAAATTAAAATACACCATGAATGTAATTAAAATTCCCATTTAATTAGGTTATTTCTATCAGCCCTTTACGCTTTTACTTTTTCGCGTTTCGAACCACAGATTTGTGAAAAAAATTATTTTCTACTTTTTAAAAAATTAATAAAAGCGTGTTTTTAAAATCTTTTTATTAACCCTGGACAAGTCTTGGATGTCTGACAGACGCCACTCGAAATTTACGTCGTTGCTGAGCGTAGTTGAAAAAAAAGTTTGTATTCGGCGAGGAGGCGCTTACTTCTGGACTTCTCATCCGAAATGGTCCCCTTCCTTTCGCGGTTTTCCAATTATGATCTTGGCCGTGTTGTGTCAATGTTGTAGTCTCCCAGGCAACCACGCGACTCAACTTGCTCACAGTATGCAAGGCGGGAAATTACATAGTTTTTTGATAAACATTTTTCTTTTCGTAATTTGTTCTCACTTTTATAATTAGATGACGTTTGAAATGTTACCAAAGAGACAAGTGAATTCATGAAAGAGTCTGACAAATATTTATGCATATTTTAAAGTATTTTTGAATAAAATAAGTTAACTTCGAGTATTTTGTTATTATAGATCCTTCCAAATAAAAATAGCATAAGATGTACTAAAAACATAGACAAATGTATGAAAATTAAGAAATGAAGGATTAAGATTAAAATAAAGCTAAAATATGCATAATATTTATGACCCAAGAGTGTAGTGTCTGTCAGACTCGAAGCGATCTACGATTAAACTTTCTGATGTTCAAAATTTCCAGGGTTAAAGAAGTGTAAGCGAACAAATACCAAATTCAATGCAATTCTTAACAACGCAACATTTCAATGTTTGGCGAGTCATTGGCAACATCAAAACATTTGGTTCATTTTGGTAACAGTCAGACATTTAATTGCAGTTTTTTTAATACTGATAAAAGCATGCGTTTAATCGTATTTTTTTTGTATACTGAAAAAAGCAGAGACTTGTGTAAATAAGTCGCATTCCAAAACAACAACAACAAAACATCTCTAAACCTTTAAAAACTGCGATAAAAAGCAGATCTTAGACATTTTTAGAGAGATTTTCTTTGGGGAGCGAGGTCTACTATGTGTGTGAGTTCACAAAACTACTAAATTTAACCACCACACATGATTTGATATTTGGATATAGAAGTAAATTATATCTGCATAGTAATTTTAGGAGGACCCCGATTTGTGCCCTAAGAGGAATTGTTTCTCAGTACAGCATCTTAACAGTATTCAATAGAAAAGGCTTTGTACTTCCTGTTAGAAAAAACATTATAAACAATTACGAAAACTTTAAAACAAAACTATGAAATATTGATATTACCCAAACCATCAAAAGTAACAAACATTACACTCGGTTGTTACTTCCGTTCCAGATTTGGAGTTCTTCTTGGCGTAAGAAGCGATGGTGACGTGTAATACATGAGTATCCATACGTCATACCATGAGTCCATTCCATAGGGAGAATAAGCCAAGTATTATGAAGATGGCTGTACCACAGAAACCGAACAGAATACGCAAAAAGTGTCAAGGACAGGATGTTGGAGTACCCAATCTTTCTGAGTACCCATCCGGATATGAAGAAGAAGGGACATCACCCGCGAAGCTCTGCACAGTCTGCACCAAACCACACACCAATCGATTTCCACCGATGGATGTAACGAAGTAAAACCAAACGAATCCTAAACCAACTCCCATGAAAAACACCCCAACTTCGAAACGAAAGAATTCTGCCGACTTCATAGTGACTTCAATGTATTTGAGGATGCTGTTTGAGTTGTTGAGTTTGACGAAGGCCCAGTTTGCAAATATTCAATAGTGTGATAAGGGACAGAATGGCATACACGGTGAAGTTAGCGTAGTAGTTGTCCGTGTAATCAGTAAGCAGTCCCCCAACCACTGCTCCCAAGCCCCACCCAACACAGGAGAAGAGTCGTTGCTGGCCGAATTCGCCGCCATGTTTCTGAACACCTTCGTACAAAGCAGTGTCTGAAAAAATGTAAATGGCGTTTACGCATGCGTGGACGCCGACGGCTACGAAGTGAATGGCGAAAAGCCAGAACTGAATAGTCAGGATATCATTCTGAAAACTCTTGGAGGTTTCTATCGGTGACAGTTTTTCTTGAAAATTAGAAATCAGATGACAATCGCTGTCGGTGTTACAGAAGACGACACATTTATTAAGAAGAATGGTACAAATGTAGAACTTGATGAATTGCATGCTAGAGTTTTGAAGTAAGTTTGATTAGACGGCGAGACATGTGTGCCTCGTCTTTATTGTGAGGAACGAAAATCATATCACTGAGAAGAGCTGTTTTTTTCTGTAGCACGGCAGACATTAGGAACTCTGATTTTACCGTAATTATCAAAATGCACTGTTGGATCATCATTAAGGAAATAACATTCTCCGTTTGGGGGTAAATAGACATAATGTGTTTCACTTGAATCAACATCTTCATAGAAATTTACCAAATTTTTTTCGGTTTTTACAGAGGCATTTATATTGCAGCAATAATTGAACGCTAAATCTTCTGTCGACGTGTTGTTGATTCATTAGGCGGGGGGGGGGTGGAATGAGAAAGAGAAGGAACAGGCAGAAACCTTGACCGACAGAGAGCAGAAAAATGAAGAGCCTCAGTTTGTTGAAGTAGTCGGTTTCGTCAGTATTGTTTGTGATACTACTGTTATTGTTCGTGATCTGCTGTCTGCTGGTGTTATTAATTTGCGCAAGTGCTGCGTTTTCCTGTTACCTGTGCTTCATGTTTTCCGGAATATTCGAGGATAAAGCGTCGTTTTCCATTATCCTGCTTGTTGTATTGTTTTCATCGTACACACACCGAACGATTTTCGTAACACTGTGTAGTGGGGCAGTACGCCTTGGGAAGGTCAATTTTCTCGTACACTTCGACACTGTGGCTAGTTACGTGGTTAGTTTCGCATATAATGAAGAGAATTTGGTTTGCATTTTGGATCTGTTCCTGCTGAATGACCCAAAATTTGGTGCGGATCTACAATTTGGATGTCAAGGAGACAAATTTAATTTCTACCTTTCGTTCTTGCTGTGTTTTTGAACTATCACTTTCGTATGCACACGAGCAGACAGATCGACAGTCAGCAATCGAACTGATTTCATCCAAAATTTGACACAGATCTACGATTCTGGTGATAAAATTATATGCCAAATTTAATCAATCCAGATGATTGCATTTTTGAGATATCGTGTTCACATACATTCAAACGGGCAGACAAACAGCAAATTTACCGCCGACGGATTCCGGCCAAAGTTTGATAAAAATCTGCAATTTTGATGAAAACTCCCCATTCCAGATTTCATCTCTCGAGCTCTTTGAGTCTTCGAGTTATCATGCTCGTAGATTGGTAAACATAATTCCCACCATGTTTGTTTCGGACTAAACATGCTTGTTCGGAGGAGATCTAAAGCATGAAGATTTATCCAAATTTCGAGTCGAATTTTTGGATGACTACTTCATTTACAAAAAAGTTAAAAATGATAAAAAAAACGAGTGTGTCGGTGAGTGGACGCACGACAGAAGCCCAGCTTCTTACGCTTTTCTATATAACTTAATGTATAATGGTAAAAACACACTCTCTTTCTTTCACTCTCTGTTTCTCTTTCTTTCACTTCACTCCCCCAAATGAAACAAAACATTTAAAAATTACATAATTATTTATTCACAATAATGATAATAAGTACAAATATATATAAACTCATTATTTATTTATAATTTATGACTAAAATAGATTAAAAAATATAAGGCATACAAGTAGTTATTGAAAAACATATTCAAATTTTTATTAATCAGTATATTGAAACAAAAAAATCTAATCTAATCATCACATTCTATCATAGAAAAAAAATCGGTTTGTGGTAACTGAAATATGATACGAATGTCGGCGATTCTATTTTATTAATACATCTGGAAAAAACTACATCAATGATTGTGTGAAACTTTGTCGGCGACGTTGCCGGATTACTGTTCATAGTTAAATTAAATTCATTAGAAAGAGATTTTACAAGTGGCTCTGATTTTTATCCGCAAAGTTAACATTAAATTCACCTGCCAAAATAAGTGGCATCTCATGGTAATTGTGGCCAATCCGTCGAGGAACTAATCTTAGGATAACCAGGAAATTCAAACGATACTCTGCAAAAGCTGTTTTCTTCATTGAATTCTACATGTGACAACTTTCCACGTGCACCATTCGACAAACCATCAGAGACGTCAATGTTTGTTGTAGTTATGTAAAATTTCTTTTTAACAAAAGTATGCAGAATATTCTCTAACACAGGCATGCACGCATTTCGTATCAACATGTTCAAACAAACAGTCTACGAGAGTATACGTTGCCTCATCGACTGAGCGGGTATGACGTCCTTCCGTCTCGTGACGTGGCCGCACCGACGCGCCTCCGTTGGTATGACGTACTTCCCTTCGTGACGATCGGAAATTCTATGCTGACTTTCCATCCCATAGCCTGCGTTAAGAAGCTTCGCATAAAAAAACCCCCGTGTTTACTGTTTGTTTAAGAAGGCCACGCCTATTACCTTTGGACAATTTTACTCCTCAGAGGAGTGATACGCAGTGAGCAAGAAGGGCACTTTTTGAATACCAAAAACGCAATGCCCATCCATACGCAAAAGGTTCCATAGACACAATAGTAACGTGTGTGACCATTCTGCAAGTAAAATTCAAAACGTGGAGCATATTAACTTTTGGTGCCTGCTTGTTCTGCTGCAAAAACCTGGCACTTCAGCAATGGGCTGTCCCGTTGCCCTGATATCGGTAATTAACACAAAGTCCTTTTTCTTATCTTTTGCAGAATTGGCGCACATTTGTAAAAATGAATAACGTTATTTCTACTCTTGATAAAATTTTGACATCTATTGTAAAACCGTTTTGATAAATATTTTTATAATGATTTTTGTCTTTAATATCTTTGTTTTCCTCTCCCACCATTGATTTTTATGTATCCTCCCCCTTTTCTACTATTCTTATTTTTTCTCTATAATTTCTTTAATACATATATTCATTTCTTTTTTCAGGTATTTTTTGCCTTAAAAATTCTCGGATACTTTTATAAAATATTAATTTAGTGATTATTGAAATTTTGACTTTCAATTCTTGATGGAGTTCAGTATGATTTTTTGTTTATAATTTTTATTATTACTTTTCTTTCAATCTGTCTTGTTTACTTCATTTAATTATTTTTAATTGTTTTCCTCAATTCTTCTTTTAATTTTCTTCGCTAGTTTCCTCCTTACTTATAATTTTTTTTAAGGAATTGTTTTGTACACAGACTGAATTGTTTTGTATACTTACTTCTGCAAGCCTCATGTTATACATTTGTGGTACATGAGGAGTACCTCATATTTAATAATAAATAAAAATACACAGGCAAATATTTTGTATTTTTTTTTAAAAAAAGTTCCAAATATGCAGCAAATCGATAAATGAAAATAAAACTTTTCCTTAAATTGCTTAATAAATAGTAAACATATCCTCCTCCGTCTCACCCTATTTTGGTGAAATCAGTCGAATGGCGCATGCGCAGAAACGCGAAGTGTTTCGATTTCTGAACACGGATATTATAAGCATTTTAAACTTTTATAATTTTAAGCTGGGTAACGAAACATTAAAGACAATAAATTTAATGTCACAGGTCTGTGCCAAAATTAATTAAATAATTTTTAAGTAGTAGGGATAAAATGCGTTTTTATTCTTTGAGATGCTTGACTCTGTTTCTGTTCAGCACCGTGCTGACAAAACTGGGTGCTGCAGCACACCCAAAAAAAGGTGCCCGTACACCATAACGTATTATTCTTTGAGATGCTTGACTCTGTTTCTGTTCAGCACTGCACCAATGAAGCTGAGTGCTGCAGCACACCTGAAAGAGGTGTCCGTGCACGAGAACAACGATTTTATTCTTTGAGATGCTTGACTCTGTTTCTGGTCAGCACCGTGGCGACGAAACTTAGTGCTGCAGCGCACCCGAAAAAGGTGCCCGTGCACAAGAACATTGTATGACCGCCCACGTAGTCGAAGCCCACACCGGCCACAATGTTGCCGATGCCAGAACCTGAAATAGAAATACAGAATAAAATAAATATCTTTTAGTGATCAAAATAAATAAAAGAAAAAAGACATGCTATTGGCATTTGGTATATATTTAGGTATAAAAATTATTTCAAGAGATTCAAATCTCTTGTCCGAAAGATCATAGCATGATATTGTTTTAGGCTTGATTCGTTTGTCTTTAAATTATTTTTAAAAAGTTAACCTTTATTATATAGCAACGATAGCCCAAAAAATGTACTTCATTTCCCCGCAACGTGTGAGTGTATAAATGTATTATCTAAAACAATGAAAAATATTGTAAAAATATTTAAACATAGTTTTAAAAATTTATCAAAATTGGAGAAAAAAACTGCACAGAAATAAAATCGGTATCGCTGAAAAACTAATGTTTTGAAATTTAAAGTGACGTAAAAATGTTTTTTGTGCGATAATATGCTCTGAAGGTATGGGAATTTTGAAAACTCCTTTCTCAATAACCGCCCACTACAGAAGCAATAATTTTATGTCAAATTAGGTAGCTCTGTGTCAAACGGTCGTCCTGTAGAGAGCTTTGTACGATTTTTTGCATCGTGCACATCGTATACCGCAATTCGGAGATAACATCCGATATAAAAATATTATCATGTTTAAATTAAAATCTTACCATTCAAACAAATTTTTAATTCTTTAGTTTCTTTTCTGAAGTTTTTCAGTTGCCACAGTAGTTATAATGGCGCAGAAGAACTTTTTAAAAAATGCCGTTGCATAAGCATTTTGTGACCCATTTTAAAAATTATAGGATTCTTGGTAAATTTTTACTGATAGATAAGCGTATTTTTGTGTTGCTCAATTAATTTCATTAATAAAATATTAAATTCGCGGCTTTTTTAGTTACACAAGTAAGCAAGCATAATACTAAAATTAATCTTAGATAGATTTAGTATGGTTGGTTCAGAAAAAGTTTTCTCATTTCCTCGTGCACTCGAGCAGGCAGGCAGACTTTGAAATTTAGTCCAAAATTTGATAGAAATCTGCAAATTTAATGTAATGACCACATGCAGAATTTCAGCCAACTAACTCGTTGCGTTTTAAGATAACTCGAGCAGATACACACTGAAAGAAAAATACTTAAGCATAATTCCAAAGATGGCTTTTCGGACTGAGGAAGGCATGAAATAGGATGAACGGAAGACGCTACCACCAGCATAAAAATCAGGTAACGGGTTGCCCTTTTGATAACCATATTCATTTAATTCTAAGCCTTTTTCCCCCCATATTTTGTTATACGCATGTGAGAACGAAGGATGAATGAATGAATGAAATGAATGGAGATGAATATGTGAGACATGTAATTGGACATAATTAACAATAACTTTCTTTTCAGCTCTAATTTTAATCTTCCTTTCAGGGAATCTTAATTAACTAGGTTCATCTCAATTTTTCAGCCAGAGCTATAAGTGCTACGTGTTATGTTTCGGAGATAGTGAACCCTGAGTTCGTGTGCTCCGTAAAACGCATTCATCGCTGGCGAAGGCCTGAAACTGAGAGATTCATCAAAATCTCCAGGTGCAGAAATTTGTGATGATAGCAAAAATTTCTCTATGTACACTTCGTACGCTAGAATATAAAACATAATAACAAAAGAGGTGTATTGATAGAGTCAATTCACATGACAGAAGCAAGTACGCATGCCATCTAACCTCTAAGTTCAATTTTTCTTATGATATATTATGAATGTAAAAATTATTTCGGACTCTCGGTGTGCCCTCATGGCTTTGAATTCTCCATTAGAAAAAAAGACAGATTTTAAACCATATTAAACAAAGAATAGATGATAATATTGAGTTGCATTGGGTTCCAGCACATCTGGGTCAACTGGGTAACGAGCGGTCAGATGAACTTGCTAAAGATGGAACTGTCAAGGATATGATCGACTGTCATTCTAATAGATCCTACGTACAATTACGTAATGAGGCCAAAAGGAATATTATACTCAAATGGCAGAAAAGATGGCATCAATCCCAGGAAGGGCGTTGGACAAAAATGTTTTTTGATATATATATAGGGTTAACCTAACAAGAGTAATTGATAACCTCAATCTAAACCAAATCTACACCGGTCATAGAGTTTTCGGAGACATCAGGGTAGGTGTTTTCAAAAGACTGCAACATGTCGCTGCGGTGAAGAAATAGAAAGAGTGGAGCATTTTGTCCAGAAATGCAAACCATGGTCCAGATTTCGGGTGAACTGGAAAAAAAATTGGCCAAGTTTAAATATTGTTGATCTGATGCAGATTTTAAGCTGTAGGAAGGAAGGTGTCAGAATGGATGAACAGCAACTAGCTTTTCGAATCGAGGAGTTGTACACTATTTGAAAACTATTAAGAAAAGAGGCATAGGGAACTTTTTTGTCTAGTCTTTGTGTGATTTTTAGTAATTGGCAACTTCTATCTAAATCAAATCTACACCGGTCATGGCGTTTTCGGAGAATATCAGGGTAGGTTTTTTCAAAAGACCGCAACATGTCGTTCTGGTGAAGAAATAAAAAGAATGGAGCATTTTGTCCAGAAATGCAAACTATAGGCCAGATTTCGGGTGAACTGGCAAAAAATTGGCCAAATTTAAATATTGGTGAGCTGATGCAGATTTTATCCTGTAGAAAGGAAGGTGTCAGAATGGTTGAACAGCAACTAACTTTTCGAATCGAGGAGTTGGACACTGTTTGAAAACTATTAAGAAAAGAGGAATAGGGAACTTTTTTTTCTTCTTGTCTTTGTATCATTTTTCAACTAATGATTCCTGCAGTCTGTGTAGAGTTTTGTTTTCAGAGAAGGAATGGACAGATTGTCTTTTGTACCGTACGGCCTAGGCCAGGTCGGGGCAATTCTGGTTATTATTTCTGCTTATAATTGTGACGACACATACACCTTCCTCTTGCTCATTGAATTTGCAGAGAATTTTCCCAAGACAAAATTAAGGTGATTCCACTAATGCAGGCTTGGGCAACCATTTTTTCGAAAACAGCCATTCTTAGAATCATATGTACGAAAATAATAGGATGTTTATCAAAATTCTTGAGGTGTAGAAATTTCTTCTACGGACTTTTTCTAAACTTTCTCTACAGACAATTACTTTTTGTAAAAAATACCAGTCGTAATGATAGAGTCAATTCACGTGACTAACGTCTGTACGTGCGGCTTCGAACACCTAAATTCACTTTTTCTTATGCTATGCCGTGAAGGCAAGTCAGTCTTCCTATTGCACAAAGAATTTGTGAAGAATTTTACCGTGTGATTCCAAAATTAAACGTTTGCTGTTATTTTCGCTTGTATCACTTGAACGTAAATTTATTCCATTCCAGCAAATATTTTACTATCGTGCGTCAGACATTTGATGAATAAACTCCACAGTTTATTGAATTTCTAAGTGTCCTTCAGTTTTATTGAAATTGAATATTTTGGAGAAAATAAGTATTTGCAAATGTTTACCAAAATCGCACGTAAATTTCGAAGTTTCGAGTAACTCATTTACTAGCACGAGTAATTTACATTTTATTGTTAAGGAGACAATAATTTTGTCTCGAAGGATATTGGCAATGTTGAGCAGTTAATATTTAAGTTAGCTATTTTGATTTCTAAATCCAGTCCTGAAAAGTCGTTTCCAACAACAGCTTAAACGTATATCAAAGGAAGAAGATTAACGGAAAGAAGATTTTATGTCTCTATAAAAAATTATCAACAGGCTGATACACCCGAAGACTCTCGGGTTAAAAATATCTTTATGTCTGATTCTAGCTTAGTAATAAACTATTAAAAATATGTGTATTTTTTTATCTATCTCTGAAAGTAAGGTTTTGCTTTTTTGTTATTCAATATATACAGAGAAAACTAATAAAACTGAGAAAACTGACTAAAAAACAATCAGTGAAAAGTCAATAAAGGACTTGGCTTTTATAAAATTATTTAATATTAAGGCTTAACAAAATGCAATATGCAAGGAATTCAGCGTATTTTTAAAAAATAATATAAAAAATATTTTTTATATAAAAAATATTTTTTATGAAATAATGTATTGCAAATTCTTTTTATCGTCTGCAATTTTACTTTTAATTAAAATAGCAATTTTTAAAAACCGCTAAAACTTTAATTTTCCCGTTAAGTTATTAATAATTTTTAAAGAACATTACAAGATTCAATCAAACATTGCCATGAGCTATTCAGATTTAAATAAATAAAACTATTGCAAAAACCTATAATATTTTCATTCAATAGGAATGGCAATACTAATGATAAAATAATCTTCTCTACATATAGAAACATATTCTTTAATTCTTAAAAAATAACTATTTAATTATTTTTTATGAACCTTCATTAAGCATTTCCTTATGCGTCATGATAGTTGTGAGCAAAATGGGAATAAAATCCTCTTCATTTAACAAGCAACATCACCTATCTCAGTTTTTTGAAATTTCAAATAGGAAGACAATATTCAATTTTTCGCAACCAATAATGAATATTTCTGGTTTTTTTCACATCACGTAGGAATATGCGATCTCATGTTCATATTAAATGTTAAAACATTCAGAAATATGTGTTTATAGGTTGCAAAAAATTGAATATTTTCTTCCTCTTTGAAATTTCAAAAAATTGAGATAGGTGGTGTTGCTTTTTAAGCTAAGATCTATTCAGTAGTTTGAGTTTCTATAACGCACAAACTATTTATGAATTAGACTTTTATTTAAATATTTTCTTGAAGAAATTATTTAGTAAACAAAATTGTTTGGAAAACAAATTTTTCTTAACAAAAATATTTAATTTTGTACAAAAGTAATTTATCATTTTTACGCCTTTAGATCTGAAGTAAAAAGAACTATTTGCCACGAATGGAAAGAAAGTCCTTTTTGGAACTAATCAAACCCGAGTGACAATTGTTATTCGAGCCGGAAAATCAAATTCTTATACTTCATTTTTGTTTTTCCTCTCGCGTAAAATTTATCAAGAAAAAAAATCCTTGAAATGTCAAACGAATTGATAATTCTTCTAATAATATTATTGATGATACATGCAATTACTCAGCTTTCTATGATTCAGCAACAAGGTAGGGTAAGATAGGTATAAGTAAGGTAGCAACAGGTAGAAAAATTTTAACTTAGTTTTATATTTCCTTAAAAGTTCATGTCAGCAGATTTAACATCTTTTAAAAATCTCACCATTACTAATATAATAGCCCAGATCTGTCTCTCGTTAACACTCTGACGCCACCAACAATAAAACTCGCGCCATAGCTCTGCGAGACGTTAAACAGTATTATTTCATTCTTAGACCACATAAATTGCAGTAATTTTAAATTTTAAAGAGTAATTTTTGTTCTGATTTCAAATTTAATAGCTCTAAAATAGTGAAATTAAATTTTGTATCGATTGATATAAAATTTATCTCGCTATGATCAATAGTTCCTGAGAAATTTTAAATTGCATTAATCCTATATTTCAAATTAATTTCCTTTTTTTAATAGAAAGTAGTAAATTACGTCAGTGGTATATCATGCGCGTGATATAGTTTGGTAGTTTGGACGCCACGATGCATCTGATTATTTATTGCAATCGTGATGATATAATTTGATAATATTTTTTGGCAACGTTTGGCAAGCAGAGAAGTGCTTTGTTTTGATTAGAATTTCGAAAAAGAATTCCTTTGAAATTTTAACTTTTGACTTACGTTTGACAAGCTGAGAATTTCATGGTTATTGAATTATAATGAAATTGTTAAACAACGAAAAATACTTCACGCGGAATGTTGTTTACCAAGACGGTTTTTGAATAAAGAAATAGGTAAATAATACGTAAATACAAAATATTTCCTGTCATAAAACATATGTTTATTTTATTTGCTTTCAATCAATGTTAAGCATTTCTCTCGCATATATATCTACTTAAACACGTCAAATTTGACGAAATCTCTCGAATGAAGAGGCAATTTGCACCCGTCATGGTATGACGGGTGATTTTCTAGTATTATAATATTTGCCTTTGTTCATTTTTTAAACGATTTCAATCCAAATTCCGACAAAGTATACTTCATAATTTTATATTTAAATCAGTTTTAAGTAAACATTTTTAAGTGAAATATTCGATTTCCAATGAAAAAAACTTCTTGAAATCTCACAAGCGCAATTTGTGATGGATTTGCATTTATTCCTTAATTTCTGATTAATATTTCCAAAATTTCCCTTCAATTAAGTAATCGTTTTAAAGTTTTGCAAAGAAGGTAATTTAAAGCGAATAAACTTTTAAATATACATGGAAGTGAATTGTCGAGTTATTCTAACGTTCATAAAAGATGAAATGAAATTCAGCTGACATGCTGCTAAACGTAAAATGTTCAGCTTCATTTTAATGTTGAAATCAAATGCATTTTTTGAGTAATGAAAAAGAAAGTTAAGCTGGTGCCGACAAATGCGCAGTTAGATGACATGGACATTTTCTTGACTCCAATAGGGACGTTCGCGTAGACAATGAACTGAACTGTTGCAAGACTATTAAAAAGCACAGTTTAATGCCTATCCCAATTTAAAGTTTAAAAATATTTTGTTAAGGGAACCATAAACATCAAATTATGATAATAGATTCAATTGAAATTAAATATCAAATCAATATCAGTATTTCCGGCAAACAAGCTGGCTGCCAAAGGCGGCTAGTATACAATAAATATAAAACTCTGGAGTAGGAACGAAATGCTGCCAGTTAAATTCAGCTAATACACAGAGAATTCAATCGTAGTATTGGATGTAAGAATTTTTGGACTAATAAAAGGTTAAAGTCTTATTTTTACAATGTCTGAATTTCAACCCTTGATAAATAACTTTTAAATAAAGCTCGCGTACCCCTTCAGACCTGGTGTCCGGTATACCGGACATCAACTTTGAACTGCTCCTATTAATTCAATAATTGACAAAACTACATGCTGTTTTTTTTATTTGATTCTCGATTTCCTTATGAATATGATCGTTGCAAGAATTTTTCTTTTCGGGCATGGAATCATTTCATTTTTTTAGTTTTTTGAAAAAAAATTGAGAAAATCATCGTTCTTCCTAAAATGGAGCTCGATGGTGAATTTTGTTTTTCAAATAATTTCTTGTTTTTAATCCTTTTTTCACCATTTAAAAGGCTTCTACAATATTTTATTACCCTTTGACAACCATTTTAAGGTGAAATTTGTGTGATTTTGTATCTTTTTTTATTTGAAATATCCGGTTTTGTCCGGATGCCGGACATGCGGTAACTTCTTTAATTTTTCATCTAGAGGCTTGAAATTTCATATATGCTTTAATCTTTGCAGTAGTACACAGTACTCCAAAGGAAAAAAATTCTAACTCAATTATTTCTTAATTCCGACTGAAGGGGTCAGGCAGGAGAACAAACCTTTTGATCCAGATGAAGGATTGCGAACTTCATTTAAGTACTTTTTCTAAAGAATGTCCAGTTTCGTTAAGGTACTTTTGCAAACAATTGAAAAATGCAACTTACCCAATCCATCAAACGTCGTAAAAATGACCGATTGCGTTGTAGCTTCAGTTCCAGGTTTGGCGCTCATTTTTGCGAAGGAAGCTATAGCAGCAATGAACACTCCGTACGTTATGCCATGAGTCCATTCTATGGGTAGAACTAACCAAGGATTCTCAAGCTGACTGTACCACAGGAACCGCACACAACATGCCAGCAAAGATAAAGTCACTATGTTAAAATATCCGAGTTTTCTCAACATCCAACCAGAGAAAAACATAAATGGTATGTCACCAGAAAAGCTTTGAACGGTTTGAATCAGACCACAGAGTAGACTGCTTCCACCGATTGAAGTTATGAACCATAAGAGATAGAAAAACGTGAATCCCAGTCCAATTCCACTGAGAAGAGCTCCTATTTGAAAGCAAATGAATTCCCAGGAACTGATCACAGTGCCGATATCTTTCATAAGGTGCTTAGAGATATGGGGCTTCTCCAGGTTTAATTTCGTAATATTCCACAGTGCCAAAGAAGACAGAACCACGAAGAAGATCCAGGTAGCAACGTAATTGCCAGTGTAATCATTTAAGAATCCTCCGAGGGGCGAAAACATACCCCACCCGATACAACCCCACAATCTTTGCTTTCCAAAGTCAGCACCAGTCTTCTCAACGCTTTCGCAGCAAGCAGTGTCGGAAAGGGTGAATATGCCATTGACACATGCATTTAAGGCCACAAACAAAATGGCGAAAAGCCAAAACTGGTACATTGCAAAATCACTTCGAGAACTGTTGTCGTCTGTAGTGGAGTCGGGGTCAACCTTTCTTTCTTCCATGTCGTTGGGTATAAAATAACAACCTTCCTCACGATTGCAGCAGAGAATACAATCGTCTAAGGAAACTACACAAGAAGTTTTTGAAATATTAAAGCATGAAGTAAAATTTACAGATTTTTCACTGTGGCTCAAAACGGACTGTTCTTCAAACACGTCTTGATTCTTGTCACTTTTGTCTAAGGGTCTGTTTCTGAAAGGATCACATTCGAATGGAATGATTAATTTAACATACTGTTCTAAACTATCGGAAGGCATAACCTCCAAAACATTACACTTTCCGTTTTCTTTTGCGAAATATATATCCTTTGACGTCACAGTGTAGTTTATGGGGATTTTCAGAACGTTACTTGAGTCATTCATATCGTTGCAGAAGTTACATGCATCAACAGCCTGCATCGATGAATTGATGGTGACGTCATTGTCGTCTGCAGCTAGTCCTTTTGGCAGAGGAGGTACGAGTAAAAGAAGGAAAAGGAACCCGGCTTGGGCAATCGCTAATACTACCAAAATGACTTTTAATTTATTGAAGTAATCTGTGATAAATCCAAGCGCGGGTTTAGTCAAAACAAAGAGGAACTGTTGCACGGTCAATACAGAAGCAAAGGAAGTAGCAGAAAGTCTTAATCGTTCTTTGGCGAAGACGCCTACAAATGGAAGCACTGCACCCAGGGCTGTAAGAAAAAAAAGACATAATATTTAGATTAAGTGATAACATTAACAAGTAAATCACTTTAAGAGTTTAGTCGTAGGTTTTCTTTCAAATTTTCGGAGCATCATTAATCTTAATTTGTAACACAGACAAGTTCAAAGCTATTAGATGTACCTTAAAAAATCCGTTTGAACAAAATGAACATAAAAACTTCAACCATTTAAATTTAATTTGGACTTCCTAGAATTAGTAATTTTTAAAGCGATGATTTCTTGGAAATTCAAAATTACAAAATCCAACTTAGTTCGATTCTTATAAGATTATTTGTCGTTTTTTTGGTTTAAAAGTTCTTTTCTAGAAGTACTTTCATAAAAGCTAACAAAAATGGAAATCCGAAACTTTATCATCCTATATCGCCTCATAAATTATACGACTTTAGAGTAATAAAACTCATAAAAAAAGTTTTTTAAAAACGTAGTTTTATTATTGTACTAAAAAGTAGAAATTTTTTATTTTAATTTTTTCAACTTTCAGTTTCTTTATAATTTATTATAATAAATACTAAAGAATCTTGAAACGATTTTTTTCCTTAAGTTCGCTATTGAATCAGTCGGATGGAATCTATAATTACATTAAAATAATCGATTAACTGATATCGAAATTCTGAAAATATTGAAATATTGTATTATTACCGAGAACACACAATTGTAAAAAATTTGAAAATCGTAGTATACTAGAAAGTGAGTGGATACTGGCAATGAATTTGAGAAAAAGTGATTTTAAGATTCTGTTACGTTTATAAATTTTATATATATATATATATATATAAAAATATATATAGAAAACAAATATTTATAAATATATATTAAAGAGGGAAAAGTAGAAAATAATATAAATAAAAACGTTTTAAAAACACTTTTATAGCGTACTAAACTGCAGAAACTATTTAGTTAACAAAAATATGCACGTCAAAGCAAAATCGGAAAAGCATGAGGCACTGAAAATAATACTTTAGCTCTTTATTTACGGAATTAAATTATCAGCAACTTTTCAATTTTATTTTTGCATCATTAGATACACTTTAATGCAGAATAACCCGATCAAAGATGAAATAACTGTTTTAATTAAATAAAATAATTTAATTAAATTGAATAATAATTAAAAAATTACTTATTATCTTAATTCCCCATCTACTGCTAGCTATCGGAACTACATTCCTCATGTTCATGTGAATACTGTCAGGACAAACGGTCAAATTACGAAGATATAAAAGAGTGATTAAAGTAGTACTTGGTACTGTCAGGAAAAACGGCCAAATTATTAAGGATATAAAGATTAAAGAAAATTTGGCACCGTCAGGAAAACGCCAAATTACGAGAAGATATAAAAGGCGGATTAAAGATTACTTGGTACTGTCAGGAAAAACGGCCAAATTACGAAGATATAAAGAGTGATTAGAAGTAGTACTTACCTCAGAAAACACCAAATTACAGAGGATAAAAAGCGTGATTAAAGTAGTACTTGGAACTGTCAGAAAACGGCCAAATTACGAGGATATAAAAGCGTGATTAAAGTATTACTTGGTACTGTCAGGAAAAACGGTCAAATTACGAGGATATAAAAGCGTGATTAAAGTAGTATCGGTACGTCAGAAAACGAGCAAATTACGAGGATATAAAGCGTGATTAAAGAGTATTGAATTGCTCAGGAAAAACGGCCAAAAGAGGATATAAAAGCGTGATTAAAGTATATTGGAAAATTTCAGGAAAAACGAGCAAATTTTGTAGCATTATTAAAAGCGTGATTAAGTAGTATTGGCACTGTCAGGAAAAAACAACCATTATATTACAAAAGAGATGCTAATATTTTAGTACTGTCAGGAAAAACGGCCAATTACGAGGATATAAAACGATTAAAGTAGTAATTTGAGTATGTCAGGAAAAAGCCAAAATTATGAGGATATAAAGCGTGATTAAAGACTTGGATTACATCAGGAAAACGCAAATTGAGAGATATAAAAGCGTAGTTAGATTACTTGGTACTGTCAGGAAAACGGCCAAATTACGAAGATATAAAAGAGTGATTAAAGTAGTACTTGGTACTGTCAGGAAAAACGCCAACATCATAAGATTATAAAGAGTGATTGTAAAGTAGTACTTGTACGTAGGGAAAACGGCCAAATTACGAAGATATAAAAGAGTGATTAAAGTAGTACTTGGTACTGTCAGGAAAAACGGCAAATTACGAAGATATAAAAGAGTGATTAAAGTAGTACTTGGTACTGTCAGGAAAAAACGCAACATGAGGATATAAAAGAGTGATTAAAAATTTGTGCACTATTGCATGGAAAAACGGTCAAATTACATTAGATATATAGTGCTGATTAAAGTAGAATTACTGGTACGTCATGGAAAAACGGCCAATAATTACGAGATATAAAAAGTGATTAAAGTAGTACTGGAACTGTAGATAAAGCCAAATTATCGAGGATATAAAAGTGATTAAGTAGTAATTGACTGTCAGGAAAACGCCAAATTACGAGATATAAAAGGTGATTAAAGTATACTTGGTACTTCGAAAAAAACGGCCAAATTACGAGAGCATATAAAGAGCAGGATTAAAGTATTACATAAATTATTGTCAGGAAAACCGGCCAAATTACGAGGATATAAAAGCGTGATTAAAGTAGTACTTGGTACTGTCAGGAAAAACGGCCAAATTACGAGGATATAAAAGCGTGATTAAAGTATTACTTGGTACTGTCAGGAAAAACGGCCAAATTACGAGGATATAAAAGCGTGATTAAAGTAGTACTTTTAACTACAGACGGGAAACAAAGGGTTAAAGCAATATTAATAATAAGAAATAGATTCTTGTGATATTTATAACAAAGAAATTTTTGAAACACGCATTAAAAGTTAAATTATGAACGTCAATAAAATTCCAATTTGCTTATGGTATTTCTATCAGCACCTGACACATTTAGGATTTTGTTTTAAATTTCATATTTTTGATAAACAAAATACACTAATAAAAGCGCACTCCTATAATCACTTTCATATCTTCGAAATAGGGTCGTTTTACCACACAGTATTCATAAGAACAAGGAGAATGGAATTCCGATAACAAGCAGTAAATGGCAGCTGAAGGCAGAAATTAAAAGTTTTCAATTTTTAATTAAATTAATCAAGTAATTTTAATTAATTAGAAACGCGTTTTCTTCATTCCCAAGGTTATTCTACATGAAAAATTATCTAATGATTAAAAAACAAAATTAAAAAAGTTGCCACTAAGTCAATTCGGTAATTAAAGGGTGAAGATGCTTTTTATTTTTCATAATCTAAACATTACATCTGAATCCTCTCTGAAATCCGCATAAATTTGAAATAAAATTAAAATTTTAATAATCAGGAGAAGAACATACCTCCGCTCAATAAAAAGAAATGCAGTTTGAAATAAACCATTTCTCTGTCAACATGCCACCAGCGTTCCTTCTTACAGGCAATCGGCATTTTCCCGCTCGATTCAATCTCTTTCGTCTCTGTGGAGACATCTTCCAATGAAAGTTCCATTTTTTTTTTTTTTTGTTGCTTTCTAATTTAAACGGACAAAAATTCGAATTATTCCTTTAAACAATTAACAATCTTTCGAATTATTATTATAAATGAATTAATAATCTTTAAATGATAAATTCCAGTTATTTAATTTTAAACAGAGAGCGATTAATCTCAACTTGTAAATTTGCCATCTCCCAACGAGAAGAGGACGCGCTCTATGCATACGCCGAAAATGTAGCTACCCTCAAGAATCTTCGTAAACACTGATTGTAGAATGATAAATGACTCATTTCAATGCCATGCCTTAGTTCATTACCAAAGCTATCGCTGTAGCAGTAAGCAGAGTCAAAGTTAACTTTCCTTTTAATGAAATTGCATTTGTGCAGACGATCTAAAAACAAATGAAACTTCTCGTTTTTTGCTGTTTTAGGGCTTGTTGACAGGGATGACACATGTATCTTAACAACTCGAGATGAAAAAGTGTAGCTCTAATGATGACCTCAACATTTTTTAAGTGATCAATTTTTATCAGTTTTGAGTGCTGCTTCTTTTTTTCAGTTGATTGCAGATTTTTTTAGCGTGGTTTTTGTTATCTGACTCAAAATATGTAAGTAATTTATCGCGTACAAGAAATGCTTACATCTGATTCAAGCTTAAAAAATAGTCAACGTTTTCAAGGCTAGTGAATGAACAACATTTTTTTTGCCGACAGGTGCATCTCGTTTACGTACGTTGACATAAAGTGGAAGAGTTATAAATGTTCACTAAAATGATGGTGCAGTATAGTAAATACGATTACTCTCAAACCTTAAAACCCGATTCCAACCAAAATTCGTTTTTGTATCTTAATATAAATAAAAGTCATTGTGGATATGTATGTGTGTATGTTCCACATCTCCTCCTAAACTACTGCAGAAATTTCAATCAGACTTTGCACACATGTTATTTAAGACAAGAGGAAGATTATTGTCAACTTTCCTAAGTCCGAAAGCTAATCAAACAGTCAGTTAATTAGAAATTAACCGAAATCGTTTTTCCGTATTAACTTCGGAGCAAATTATCCCCCCCCCCAAATATTTTGATACCATCTTAAAGTTCAAAATTTTACCTTTTCAATGCTACCAATTTCGTATCTGTGAAATGTTTCCTTCAACTTTCATTAATTTTTCAAAATTTAATAAATAAATTATTACAGCAGACGATTCTTAAATAAAGCAAATTTAATGATACTTCGTTGCTAGGCAACGGTGAGCCTTTGAACAAATTTCTTTTTATTTCTGTAAATATTTTAAAAAGAAGTGAAAGATCACTGTCAATTTTAAAAGGCCAAAAGTTAATCAATTCTTTTAAGTTAAAAATTAAGCAAAATTTTGCTTTTTTTGTGATATATTTCGAAAGTGTTATGTTACAATAACTATTTTTATACTGTATTAAAGTTTAAAAAATAGTTTTTCAGTGACACAAATTTCATTTGCGTTCAAAACTGTTGCTCTCATTTCAATAATTAAAAAAAAACAAATTGTGAATAATTTCACAATTTGTAGTAATCTATTTTTTATTGTTAAAGAGCCAGAATACTTATGAAGAGCTGTTGCTAAAACATAGAAACAAAATTGGGGAAAAATACTAAAGAAAAGTTTAAAAGCAGACGATTAATCTATATTTATAAAAGGCAATGCTTGTCTGCGTGCGATGTCCGGACGAATCTATTGCGTTTACATCCTTGAAATTTGGCACATAGATAGTCTTATTGGTGACTCAATGCACCTCGAAGCCGGAATTTTAAAATTTTATCAAGAAAATTTTTTAATTAATATTTTGTGTTGTTTTGGGTGATTTTTCGCGCTAATTTTTCAATAGCATGGCTTCAGATAATTGTACGAAAAAAATAAATACATCATTGGAAAGAGCAAACGACTTCCGTTCTAATAAAGTTAGTTTTGAATTTCTAATGTAAGTTACTGAATTTTGAGAATTTTTTAAAAAATAGTCACTTTCTCCTTATATTTTTAACTGTCAATATTTATTTGCTCGCATCTAACGTTCTAATAAAGCTATGAATTTCAGTATTTTTTTGTCGTAACAACAGAAATATTTATCTCTCATTTAAAACAAAAACGGTTAAAATATCCTTGTTCGTTAATTTTTAATAATTTTTTTCTTAAAGGAATAGAAGGTCGTAGGTCGTAGAAAATCCTTTTCAGACGAAGTTCTATTCCGAAATGGCCAGTTTCTCCCTGGCTACGTCTGGTGCCATCTTTCGGAATTATTCCTTCCTCACTTTTTAGCATGTTTCGCTTGGAAAAATTTGAAATCATTTCATTGGATGCAAGGGCTTAGTCGTAAATTAAGCAGTGCTGGTACATTCCGACATGGGTGATAAGTTGGCTTTGAACTTCTAACGTAATTCGCTGAATTATGAGAAATTTTTTTCCGTTATGAGCTCAAAGAGTTTATTTAACATCTGTTTAAAATGTGCCATAGCTTCTAGCGCAAGCTCCAGGGCGTGACGAAGAGGGTACTGTCGTGACCTTCGAAGGTCACGGTACTGTGGTTTTACGATCCAGAGAAAAGATTGTATTGCATCAGCCTAACTTAGATACGACATCGGAAAGAGCAAATAATTTCTGTTCTAATAAAGTTAGTTTTGAATTTCTAACGTAATTTACTGAATTATGAGAAATTTTTAAAGAATAGTCGGTTAACCCTAAAAAGCTTTATTTGGAACTTCAATTTCTTGTATCAGCCGTTCTAATCTTGTTATCAATTTGAAATTTGTTGAAGTAATAAATATAAGGTTTCTCCGTGTTTTAAAACAAGAATGGCTAAAATTGAACAGTTGGTTGAATTTTAATTAATTTTTTCTGAAGTGTTAAAAAATTTTCGTTTTAAAATTCCCTTCATGCTTCTTCGTAATCAAGGTCGGGTGACGTTGTTTCCCAACATGCATTTTGTCGAAACCACGTGACGTCATAACCCCCTTGCTTCGCGTCAGCAGATCATTCTCTTAATTTGTTTGTTTTTATAATTTTTGATAGTCGAACATATGGCTGATATCTTTAGTTAGAGAAGACTAGAAAAAATGAAATGTGGCTTCAAGGAGCTATTTAGATAATGTGGCTTCAAAGTTTATGGTACTCTGTACTGTTTCCTACAGTTCAAATGTTATTATCGCGAAGAAAAATAAGCAGGAAAATCAATAATTTGTATCTTTTGTTCTGATTTTGTTTTCAAAACTTTTTCGTGTCATTGTGGGCGATTTTTTTTCACTTTGTTGAAGTCAAGATTCCACGGGCAACGCCGCGCGCGTTCTGCTAGTAATTTATATCGGGAACAACTATTGATCTGGTTTATTTTGAGGCGTTTTATTAATGAAAATTTAACAATTTAATTAATTGACCCAAAACATTCCTCAAAATCTTTCTTATACTTCACTATTTATGAACGAAATTTGAAGTAAAAACGTTTCAGAGGATAAAAGAATTTTTGTATTATAATTTTCTATACAAAAATAGTTTTTTCGCTAAAAATATTAGACATAAAAGTGTTTATATATGTATATATATACAACAAAGAAAAAGAAAGAACAAGCGTATATCAAAATTAAAAAAAGGAGAGTTTAATAAAATAAAAAAAACATAAAAAATATTACCTGCATTAAAATCTGGAATACTTAACACAAATCTTGTTGTTATGTTGATGGATACTATAATCTATAGGAAATTTCAAGTAATCATTTTCAGCTTTAATTTTATTCGAAAAAAAAGATTCTATGATAATGGATTTTCATATATTCCAACGGACACGAAATGAGTATTCTCATTTAAAAAATCTTTCAATTGAAATAAAAATTCCTGTTAGAATTTTCATGAAAAACAGTGTAAGAAATCTGTAGAAAAATCGGCGTTAGGATTGATTTTTGATTCGATTTCAATGATCACGAACGATTAATTCCAAAAAAATTGCAAAAGAGAAACCAATAATCCAGATACCAATTTTAGTTTGCACACACACAAGCAAAGTTGCAGCAATCTTGCTCTGCAAATCTACGGCAAGGTTGACACGGCAAGAGTGCAAGCTTGAAACAAGTGAACGCAAACGAGGTAGTCACCACGCGTCAAATTTTTCACAAGCTTTCAAACTCATTGCAAACTATAGCAAAAAACAAAGCATGAGCCTCGGATTAGAACCCGGGACCTACCGCTTCCTAAACCTGTCGCGCTAACCTCTCAGCCAGCTAGACTTTGAGAGGAGAAGATAGATTGCGCTAATAGATAGTTCCTCAATACGATTTATTTTAAACTGTTTTCTTGATTTCATTAATTTTTTAAAATTTTGAGTTGAGAATATGATTTGAAGTCAAAGAGAGAGTGATTTTCGCTAATAACTAAGTTTTGCTAGTAGAATAAATTATTAAATTAGAGTTCAAAAGTAATTACTTTTAAAATGGGACAAAATGTAAGTTATTATTTTTCAACAAACATTGGTTGTTTTTCAGGTTTAATTTTGTTTATGAACATTAAAATTTTAATATTAAGAAAAAGGCGATATAGTTTTCTTTAAAGTGAGAGTTCTATATTTAGTATAAAGATGGAGCAGTTTTCAATTTTTTTTGTTACAAAAACACCTAGTTAATTTTTTACAAATTATCATTGATTTATTGAATTAATAAAAAGAAGGACGGTCTAGGAGATGCTATTAAAAATCGGATGCTTTGTTAAAACAGAGACAAAGATTATCTCTAAGTGTGCCATCATCTTTGCAGCAAACTTGTTTTGCAATCGTGGTGTGAAGTTCGTCATGACATCTTCACAGCAAACTTGTTTTGAAAGCGGGTTGGTCGATTATGCCTTGTTACTTTGTAGGAAGTTCGTTTCAAAGTTGCCATATCAAGTTTATCATAACAAGCTAATATCAAGAAAAATCAAACTTGCTGCAAGTGTACATGCTATCTCGGAAAAATCGTTCGATATCACTAGATATCAGAAAGAAAAACATTCTAAAAAATTTGCACTTCGCGGTTTAACCAAAATCAGTAAATATGCAGTTCAAGAACCATACTTCAGGTAATAACATTTGACGTGCTTATTTTTATTACAAACTAAATATAAACACTGATAAAGGGAATTTTTAATTGTGGAAGAGTTAAAAATACAAAAAAATAGCAGACAACGATAAGAAGTAAGAATTCGATGGATGACTTCATCAGAGGCCATTCATCGATGCAGATTCAAAACTGGAATATGAACCCATTCCGGAATATATTGGAAAGAAAAATATTTATCCGCAAAGAAGAAATTAAAAATGATCTTTTAAACAAAGTATAAAAAGAAGGGCTTAAAATCTGACCTCTTATAAAAGTTGTGGAATGTAGCAAAAGAAAGGACGCCGTTACAAAGTAAACTCAGTAAATAGGTGCGAACACATATCTCCATCTAGTGAGGGATACACTAACTAAAAACTTGATAATTTTTTTTGTAGATTTTTCATAATAATTTTTAAGGTTTTTATTTTGTTTTTAATAGTAAAAATTATTTAATGCTTTTATGCATTTTTATACCTATTTTTTTCCTTTAGATATTCAATCCTTATTTTTATTATCAAGTTTTCAACAAACTACTACTTGAAAAATTCTTCATTTCAGCCTTCGGATACCTCACAAATAGCAAACAACAGAAAAGTTTAAGAATGATTTTCTTGAAATAAATCATTTTTAAAAAAGCAGTTCAAAATTCTTCTCGTAAGTCTCGTTTCAAGGTAAGGTTATTTTACTCATTATCTTGCATTTTATGAATGATTTGGTTCAAAAACATGACTATACTTATATAGAAATGAAATTAGAAGAATTGGTCCCATTTTCATACTGTTTAGTTCTTTTTCAATAATTTTCAACTTGTAATGTTGAGTTCAGTAATTTTCAACTGCAGGTGAGTAAAATGTCAAAAAGTAAAGATTTTGTAAAGAAAAAGAAAGTATTTAAAAAGCATTAAAATTAGAATAACTAATAACATTAATAAAAACAATGATGCGTTTTTCTTTAATTCTGAGATAAATATGGTTGGAATTTTGATTTATCTAATGATTTATAATTGGTTTATAGAGAACTATTTCGCATAAACTAATAAGGCTTACAAATTTACATTTATTTAGAGTGATTTTCATTGCTATGAATTAAATTTTGTCGATTAGATATTTCATTAAACATTTTGAACAATTTTCGTCTTTCGAAAAATTTTACCAGTTCAAGTTATTGAAATTTAAAAAAGAAAATGAGTTCTTGCACGAAATTATACACATCAAATGTTTACTTTCCACATGAATAGCTTTTTTGTTGTTGTTGTGACTGTTTCCTTTTTGTCTAGAGAAACCTGCCAAGTGTTTGAGTTAAGGTCTTGTGATAAAGGAGAAGTGTTAAAGCTTATGTTGGTCAGAGCGACCTTGGAGCACTTAGGTATTACCTGAAATAGAATCGTATCTCCTGTATATGGGGGTAGGTTGCCACCCTGGAGCATTTTCAAAGGAAACTAGCTTGCATTTGCGTTTCGCGTTGAGGAAAATCAGAAAACTCCAACAGCCAACATGACCGCAGCAAATAAAAGCACGCATTAGTCTATCAGTTTTTGAATAAGGCTCGGAAAAACTCAGACTGAGGATTGAAGTTCCTCAGCCCTGCGACGCTTTAATTGTCTGATTCCTATGACTCTTGGAGCTCAAGGATCTCATAAAATTGTAACGCCCAAGTTTCTTTTTCAAAGATGACAGAAATTCTCTACTCTCCTCATAAACCGCAATGACATCTTGCATTGTTACTGAGTTGATATACTAAAGGAGATTCTGCCTACCTAATTGCTATTAGGGGGATTAATAACAAGGAAATGTGTTCGGCTGAAATGAGAGTTCTAAGAAAATATGCCGGTCTTCCAAAGCTATCTGGGTGAGCCATTCTAAAGCAGGCCATTCACATCTATTCCAAATTGGAATTTTTGGAACACGGGAAGGAAAAAGCAATCGTCAAGGTCAAAAACCTACCTATGAAATGGAATGTTTAGTAACAAGGAAATGTGTTCGGCTGAAATGAGAGTTCTAAGAAAATCTGCCTGTCTTCCAAATCCATCTGG
>BGPR01000195.1:846962-861117 GCA_013235015.1 Araneus ventricosus
GCTGAAATGAGAGTTCTAAGAAAATCTGCCTGTCTTCCAAATCCATCTGGATGAGACACTCTAAAGCACGTCATTCACATCTATTCGAAAATGAAATTTTTGGAACACGGGGAGGATAAAGCAATCATAAAGGTCGAAAACCTACGAAATTTAGAACAAATGATTCGAACCGATGGAATTCCAACGAACTCAAAATCCAACACTTCATGTGCCGATTCCAAATTTTTGATCCCGAAGTGAGGGTAGGCGGCACATCAAAGAATCTGCCTAGACTGAGACCTCGTGACGAGGTTAGAAAATCGGAAATACGCAGAGTGGGGTTATTAGGGGGATCGAAAAGCGGCTGTAGGGGAGCGATCTTCGCTCCTCCTATCGCCGCTCGTGGTAGCCCGCTTTGGAGCCTCAACTGAATGACGTGCCTGATTTTACGACTTGAATGAGTGGAAAAAACCAGTAATGGGACAAATGGAATGGACTGGAGTACAGACGAATTGACGGCTTAATGAACAAAGCAAGCGTCTCGGATATTTAATCAGTCACACTTAAGAAAAAGCGGGTGGAAATTTCGCAGAGAGATTGGGCACTTCGGGTGTCGTTCTCTACTCTAACAGACGTTTGGGACCTTTCAGTATTCAAAGAGTTAAACTACTAAGCCACTAGCGAGCCTTTTCTGTTCTCTGAAGTATCTCAAGAAAATATTAGCACTAAAAAGTGCAAAATATTCGTATTTATGAGATGCATGAACTTCAATGTGAGCACTTCTCGTCTAGTTGAAGACAGGTAAACGCATTTTTAAAATAAATAAATCTGAAATAGAGTTTTGATTTTTTTTATTATTTTGAATTTTAAAAGATTCAAACTTCTGGCAGACATTCTAATTCATTTCAGAATTTCCTCAGATTGATTTTGAAAATCAGGTGATAATTTGATACATACTTTTTTTAAATACAAAAGACACAATTTAAAACTTACATTATATGCTTGTAAACGCTTTGGAAACTTCGCCTCAACTCATTTTTGACTTTGTTGTTTTTGAATTTGTTTATATCTTTCATTTTGAACAGGAACGGAAGATATCAAAATGAGAATTGAAAGTGCAACAAATCTCACATTTAGAATCAAACATATTACCAGGAAACAAGAAACAGTGAACCCTCGATTATCCGTGAGCAGATTATCCAGGAGACCATTGTCAAAAACTTAAAAATTAAGCCATGATTGGAAATAATACAGGAAGGAGATGAGAAATTTCTTGATTTTGAAGACAGCTTGTGAAACAATACATACTGTCTTGAATACTTTCTGAGCCATAGATAGATATGGAAATATTGACGAGGAAGCAGTTCTGATTGTTTAAGGGGACACAGCACTCTTAAACGTCGAAAAATTGGGGAGAAAACTGTCAAATTCGATGCATTATATCTCTGAAACGATGCAATTCACAAACTCACTTTTTTCTAGAATAATATTTATTCCTTCTCATATAGTACACACATTTTCAAACCTTTATATTGGTATATATGTACTTATTTGAAAGGGTAATAAATATAGGTATAATTTTTGGAGAAAAAATGAGATAGTCACCTTGCGCGCATGATTACGGATAAAATATTGGTCTAAACACAATATTTTGGGTATCTAAGTAATCCAAACAGTCTGTTTAAGAAACTGAACCGAATTTATTAACATTTAAATTTAATTTCTATTTCATATACTATTTTAAGATAAAATGTTCAAAATAGTTAAAATTTCAACTTTTCTTACCCCCTCCCCTCCAAAAAAAACTTTTTTAGATAAAATATGTACAAAAATTGCTGTGCATATTCGGTAAAAGTTATATGTAGAATAGAAATATCCAATAGTTCTTGAGATATTGCGCGCAATATCAAGAAAACACATTTTGAGATATGGCGCTTTAAAGATATGGCCATTTTCAATGCTTACGTTGGACAGCTGATACATTTTCCTTCCTAACTTTCATAATTATGGGAATTTTTTAACGCGGATTGCTTTATATTGTTCAGAAAAGACTTGGGAATACTAGATAATTTTCATAAAATCGAAAATTTTCGAGGTTTAACAGTTGTATGCCACCTTAAAGGAAGTCAATAAGTTAGCCGGACGTGAAATACTTGGTGAAGAAGAAATCGTGCAATGCTTTATCATGACTGTTCACAATGAACGAACCCCCGCAGGAGAAGAAGAGGATGTAGCAACAGCTTCGTCCTGCGTGCGCTGTCTCATGCGTAGTGGAGAGTGCTATAAAGGCTCGAGCATCATCTGTCATCTCTCTCTTTGCTCTTGCTATGATTTATTTCCTGTTGTCGACATGTTAATTCAATTATCATTTACTTTACTTCTATCTTGTTAAGTTTATTAAAGTTATAACTGTTATCATGAGTTAGCTTCTTCAGTGTTGCGTGATGTTCCCTCACACGTGCACGAGCCAGTATATACATGCATACCTGTCAACGGTGGTTTGTACCTTCTAAGTTACCTTGCCTAATGAGATGCAGTAGCTGCTCTTTGTTGCAGTAACTTAAAGTAAATTATTGCCCTAATGCTATAGACGTAAGGATAACCAAGTTAGCTTATTGAACACCGCATCGATTCAAAGAAGCAACCTTAACATTTGATTTGCTAAAAGGACCTCACATACCGGAATGTTACAAATCTGCGCTTCTTGATAACTTAGAGCAGAGGTTCCCAACCTGTGGTACGCGCACCCCTAGGAATGCGCAGTGGACCACTTAGGGGTAAGCGGAAGTAATGCTGGTAATGAGGGAAAAAATAAAACATAAAGAATTAAAAAGGAATAGAATTTTGTTTCTCGAAGTTCGCATGAAAAGTGAAAATTATGCAAGTCCGAAAGCCTTCTGGATAGCATTGAATAAAAGGAACAAGAACGCAGAGTTAAAGCAATACAATATTGTATATTTCTCACAAACATAGAGCGTTTGGAAAAATATTGTAGAAAAAACTGTCTTATGGGTGTATGTGAATGCAGATTAATAAGCACGATAATAAAAAATAAATTACTCTTTATTCCACAAAAGTTTCAGCAAAACCATTAACGTAGCACAGCAAGCAAAATTAAACATCTCTTGTACAAATTTACAACACAGAACACCAATAAATCTCAGGCACAGCACTTTTAATAGCGCTCAAATGTTTCTCAGTTCACTAGCTCCGGTGCTGTCGAAACTTCAACTAACTACTCTTGGTTTCAGAGCTTGCTTTTATACCTTTTCAACAGGAAGTGATGTCATTACGTAGGAAGTGGCGTAATCTATAGAAGGTTCATGAAGTTACTGGCTCTCAGTAGAGATAGGTCCACAGTTCAGGATTCAAAGTCACCAACTTTGTCACCAAGGTAGCCAAATTTCTCGTCAAGTCGCCAAGATTAGAATGCCAGGGAAACAACTTTACATCTTCCTAACAATATATTCGTCTTATGCGTATATTAATTACAAATATCGCAGTAAGCTTGACGCAGCTCCAGACATGAGATTACACCTGTCTGCATTTGAAATCAGTTTTATAAAACTCAGCTCCATCAAACAAGCTCGAGGACAGCATTGAAATTTTCTTCCATTTGAGTATTTGATTATCACGATGAGTAATGCTAGTTTTCATCGGAAGATAATACGAAATTATTTCAGTACTGTTTTCATTTGCTAGGATGTGGAATTACAGAACTCCGGGAAACCGAAATAAAGGTGGGGGGAGCCGTTTCGGATAAAGATTTTTTCGTTTAGACCATGAACGTCTATTACTATCATTGATCTAATTACAGAGTAACACTGAAATGTTTTGAGTGTAAAACGAATTCAAATTCTCTTTATATGCGACACTCCTGCTCTTTATTAAAGTTAATTCTCCTCGCAATATTCGCACCGGCGAGTTCGGGAGCAATGCTCCTGACAGGAACAGGTAAACAATATAGTAACTAATGTTATTAATACCAGTAATTTTACTTTTAAGATTCTAAAATTAATCGCTGATCTTCTTGAGGAGGCTTATGTTGTGTAGAGTTTTCTTGGATTGGGAATTTATCAAAATTAATTAATCTCTGATATAATTATTGTATTCTAATTGTTTAAATTTTTTAAACTTTTAATAGTATTCAAATGTTTTGTAAAATACGAAATTAAAGGCGAAAAGAAATTTCAGATAAAGTCTTTTTTTCCCAACTTCAAGCGGGGAGTTTCGTCTGGCGAGGTTCATGCACTCTTTCCTCGTGGGTGGTTGTTTGGGGCAATTTTCCTGGAAACACCAGACCCGCTGTTGCAGCCCCGGGATCCTCGCGTGAGGCCACATTGGAAAATTCCGTTTCTTCTGCTCTCCTCTCTGACCTTTGAATTGGAAATGGTACTGTTTTTCACCCGTTTGGGTCTGTGACTGGGTTTCTGTTCTGTCGGAGGAGACAGAGAGGTTTTGGCTGTGAAGTAAGGAGAGAAGAGGGCCGCGCTGGCCCCGGGCCGGACTGGAGACACATTGCGACTGATGCTACTGTTCTGCAACGCTTGTTAACCGGAGGATAAAGAAAAGGCAATTTCTTATGAAGGAAGCCGTGCAGATTTCGATATTCAGTGAGCCTATGGCTGCAAAACAAACACCTCAGCAGCCAAATGAAGGAAGGAATGATGAAGTCGGTCCTTCTGGACCCTCCCTCAGACCGTCCGTAGTTGATCAATACCTCATCGTGCCATGCCATAGCCGTTTTCTTCATTGTACTCACGATATAGACTTGGCGCTCTGAAGTGTCCGGACTGTTCTGATCTCACTTGTAAAAAGGCAGATTCGTTGCTGAAAATTGTGCCCCTGTGAACTATGGATAAAGTGCAGTATATTTTTCTTACGTAGACATGACTAAGGAAATTGAGATTCAGCGCACCGCCATGCCCGACTTGGAATATGAACAGTTAAGTGTTTTTTCATTTAAAATTTTATCTTGACTATGTAAAGATAAATATGGTAATCCATATTAAAAGTTTAAGGGATAGCAGTTGATAATAGATAAATTATGTGTCAGTTTATGAATCACAAGTGATATTCGCAATTGAGTGTGTTTTAGTTGGGAAACAATGTTTATACATACAGATATGTTCATTAGTTTAAAAAAACTATTATAATATTAGGAATCTAATATAAGATTAAGTTAGGTAAAGATTAAAATTTATAATTAAAATGTTAGTGGCCACTATTTAAATTTCTTTTATATGAGCTTAATATTAATGAAACAAACTTAATGTTGAGAATGCAGTGAAGTTAATTTAATCTTGAATATGAACGTGGTATCGAAATAAAACTCTCTAATAAACACTGGGTCGACCCTAAATGTATTATTACGCTTGTTGTTTTTTAGATTATAATTTTCTATTATGTCCTTTATTTTATGTGTTTTCTGTCATTATTCATGTGAAGTAGTAATTCTGATTTTTAATCAATAAGATTAGTCTAAATGAATTGTGTTGTAAAATTGTAGAGTAATTTTGATACAAATAAATGTCATTAGCTTAGAGTAATTTGGCCTCTAATTTATTTGCCACCCCTATGACACTGATGGAGGTAACTATTTGATGAACCTGGGTTAATAAAAAAATAACATCTAATTATATATTAAAATACACAACGCAAAACTTAAGTTCTTTATGAATTGTTTTAGTACTAAATGTAGTGATTATTGTAAGGATAAATTAAGAACTAAAATTAAATTGAAGTTTCACTTTATGCCTGTTGCTAAGATATTACATTGAGTGAAGATTTTTAATTATTGATTTGTGAAATGTTAAATGTTTAATTGATTTAATGATTTGATACTTTAAGATTAATTGTCATGTGTAAAGATCCATCTTGAATAATTATTTGCAGATATTTAGAGTGTCTGTTCAGCAACAGGTATAATGTCATTTAAGATATCTAAATTTCAAAAAGGTATAATTGTAATGATATTTTTAACATTATAATTTTGTATAATAATTAAAATTTCATAATTTATACATCTAATATTAATATCATAAAAAAGGGTAAAATCTAAATCATGAATTCTTTCACCACACTTAAAAGAAAAAAAATGTGGTTATCGTTCAAAAAAGTCTCGCTTTCGTGAGCATTTCCGTGCATTACAGTACTGTCTGTCCACCACGAGAACTGTCGCCGCCAAATTGTCTAGTTGACGGCGGTCGCTATAGAAACAGGTTATCGTAGGAAGAATCCATTTCTGATAGGTAGAAGTTCATTCAATCTCGGTGCCAATAATAAAAAACTCTGCCCTCCGTTGGATTCCTCCTATTCGAAATCGATCTTCCCTAGCAAAACCAGTTGCTATAGGGACTGTTTAAATAACTTGTACGATTTTTGGTATTTATTTAAATGCGGATAGATAAAGGAAACACAACTAATGGACTTTGCATACTGTAATTTCAGTAGATAACATCAGGTAGTTTATAGAAATCAACAGGTAGTTTATAGAAATATATTCAACTGTCGGAGATCTTCTTAAGTATTTTTTTTCTCTTAAAGATCTTTTATAATGAGTAAAAATAGCACAGCATATTAAATTGAAATCCGTGATATTTTGGCATTAGTTTATCACAACCTAATATAGTCAAATAATATAATTGGTTCTCAAAAGATTCCAGAGGGCAATGTTCTGTTATGAAATGTGCTTCTCTCAATAAGTTGAGTATCTTATAAAAGATGCATCGAGTGATTTGAAATTCCGAATATTTTTTTCCAATGCTTCGAAATTAAGGAGATATTCTTACTTACGATAGATCTCTACAAAATACGGTTTTGGTGTTACTTATTATGGTGTGTCTTATAATAGATCTCTACAGAATATGATTTTGGTGTTACTTATTATGGTGTGTCTTACAATAGATCTCTACAGAATACGGTTTTGGTGTTACTTATTATGGTGTGTCTTACAATAAATCTCTACAGAATACGGTTTTGGTGTTACTTATTATGGTGTGTCTTACAATAGATCTCTACAGAATACGATTTAGGTGTTTCGTCCTCGAGCATGAATAAAATATTCCAGATTGTGCTGTAATTTTGCTATTAAGCATGAAACACGTGTTACGAAAGATTCTCTAGATGTAGTTAAATAAATATAAAAAAACTAAAAAAAACTCTTTTACCAATGCATTAAAAATGAAAATAATAATTTTTCTCAAAAATCTGGAGGTCAAAACAAAAATCGTAAAAGCGTGAGGCGCAGGTATGAAAGCTGTAAGTAAATTAGAATTGTAATCACATTTATAATATATTTTATATGATGAATGTTTAATAACATTTCGTTTCTTATGATAATCATTGCGGTTTTATAACTTTCGCCTACTGTTTTCAGCGCCTCACGCTTTTACGAGTTTTGTTTTGACCTCCAGAGTTTTGAGAAAAAGTATTATTTTCTTTTTTAATGCATTGGCAAAAGCGTTTTTTTTAAGTTTTTACTTATATTTATTATTTTCTAGTTTTTATTCTTTAATTTATGTCATAATTCAGTATTATAAATATTTTATACATCAACTAACTAAAGCAATTATTTTATTGAAAAAGGTCTGATAGGATGTACGTAATGGACCCTATACTTTATTTAATTCCAGCAATAATTTCTTTAAAAAGATCTATAATAGGACGTATTTTTTATTTTTATTGAAACATTTAAATTACTGTGTGAAGTATTTTAGTTCTCAAAAATACTATAGATGGCGCCACTGAAACCTAACGAGTGCAAACGCAATTTTGCCAATTTTTTTTTTTTTTAAAAAATTGATAATTGACAGCTATAAAATTATAAAAATATTGCATTGTCTTCAAGACCCAATAAATATACAAAATTTCAGAACTCCAGTGCACTAAGAAGTGAGTGAAAAATCGATCACAAAATTCCAACCTTACATACATACAAACATGAAACATTTCGAACTTAGTAAAAGCGTTTAAAAAATTAGCTCCTGAAGCATTTTTCTACCAATTCTTGCAACATATAGAATGCCATCACCTTATTATAAAGAATAATTACAATTCAATATCACATAAATTATTGCTTTTAATTATGTATAGATTCGTACTATCAAGATTCAATAACATGGCAACTCGGATTTATCATGGCAGTTCAGGTGTTTGACTCTCTGCTCAGCTTGAAATTTAAAAATAAATTGGCAATTTTTGTTTTTACCAGAAACGATCAATTATGTTTTGTTAAATAATACCAGCATTTTTTTAATCACAAATAAAATTGGAATATCTAATACAGCTTGCTTTATCTTCGACTGCACAGAGGTTGAAAATGATGATGAGATGTCATAAATCACATTGATGAAGTGGATGATTATTATTTACAAGAGCAATGATCAGGGTTTGGTGCTTGAAGGAACAGCAACTCTGTCTTTGGGATGCAGTTTCTTAAGAAGCAGGAGAACTAGAATGAGGGATGGCACGCAGAACGAACTGACCATAGCTGCAATCAGAAATGTCTGACGGCCACCAATTCTGTCGAAGCCGACCCCACCGAGTAAACTGCCGGTGGCAACACCTGCGGAAAAAATAACAACTTTAGTTCCCCAATTTATCCATGAAATACAAGAAAACCATTAAATTTAATGTATGCAGATGTCATAAAAATTTATTCATACATTTTAATGAATTCAGAAAAAACTATTTTTAAAAATACATTTTGATAAGTGTATAGCACATAATAATGGGAGAGCATTAAAACTGTTAGACTCAACAAATTCTAAATGGTGCGACTAAATGGTTCAAGGAAGTTATGGTACATTACTATGAAGAGAAAAAAAATCCAAGCTACCACACTTTAATAAGACAGAAGAGAAACTGTTTATTTACACATAAAAAAGTGACATGGAAAAAACCAGTATCTCGAACACTATAGGCACAGTAAACAAGGAAAAAACATTAAACAATATAACGACATCTGGTGTGGGAGGCACAAATCACAGTAACCTTATACAATTAAGGATAGAATATCTAAGAAGATAGAGAATAAGGATGAATATCCAACAAGACAAAAATTTGTGGATAAATGTTTTTCTTTCCAATACATTCCGGAATGGGTTCAGACCTTAGAGGATATTAAATCAGACCTTAAAGTCCTTTTTTCTCTACAGAAAACTTATTAAAGTTTTGAATCTGCATGGATGAATGGCCTCTGATGAAGTCATCCACCGGATTCTTACTTCTGATCGTTGTCTGCCATTATTTTTGTATTTTTAACTCTTCTACAAATAAAATTCCCTTTATTCGTATTTTTATTTATCTTATACAATTAATGTGCTAAAAAGCGGATTTTTAAAATTTTAATTACTTTCAACTTTTTTAGTCATTAATTTATAATTCATTATTATAAATTAAATTTTTAAAAATCCTTTTTTAAAAATAAAGATTTTTTTACACGTTTTCTAGAATTGCTAGCATTATTCAGCTCTTCTATTAATCTATTTTAATACATAATGTATGAAAGTATCGCTTAAAATGTTTTTGTCAATAAATCATTAGAGCAAATCCAGTTGGTTAAAAGAATATCAAATAATAATAAAAAACGGTTTTTAAAATATACTTGTATTAGCGCACTAAAAAGTAAAATTCCTTTTGAATTTTAATTATTTTCTACTTTTTGTCTTCAGTCTTTAGTTTATAATGCCTTATTATAAATATTGTGTACTCTGGTAATCTATTTTTCTCAAATTAATTACCGGGTCGTTCCACTTTTAAGCGGTGAATATTTAACTAAATTCATCGATTGATTGATACCTAAGTTTTGAAAACAATAAAGTAGTGTATTATCATCTAGAACACAAAAGCGTACAAATCTTCAAAACTCTAGCACACCAGGAAGTGAGTGAGAAATTGTTTACCAAGTATCATCTTTACAAATTTAAAATAAGTCAAGTTAAATAAAAATTTGTAAAAATTGATGAAACATAATCATGTGAGGGATTCTAATTTAAATAATATATTGTTTTTATGAACTGACAGCTGTGCAAACTTAACTCAAAATTTCATCCTTTTATTCAATGGAGCAGGATATAGCAAAGAGCGATTACTTGGTTGCGTGCCGAATGTCGCGTTATCCTTGAAAATAATTAAATGATATCCTTTGTAGAAATCAATCTTTTCAAATATGCGGGAAAACACAAGACTGCTCTTAAAAAATTCCGCAACTAATTATTTTCTCTTCTGTGGAATCCCCAGCATTAGAAATACTTACAAATTTTCATATATGCATTAATTTAATGAATTATAAATTGGTGACTTAAAATAACATCTGTTTGACAAATAAACATGTATGGCGAAATTATAATTAAAATTTTTTTAATGCGTCAGTTTGTCTAAATGTTTTAACACTTGTTAACCACTTTCGGTTATTGTAATCCGAATTATTCGAATTCGAGCAATTTTGAAGAATTACTGATATTTATCATCATTGTGTGTTTCTTGAATCGGTTCAGTTCATGCTATAAATTTTTCTTTATAATGAAATAGCTTTGATTAATGCGCACAAAATAAATGATTAGTCAAATGTATAACTATCTTTAGCAAAACTAAATTAAATATTGACGTATTTTTATAATATGTTATTGTGATTGTTGACAGTGTGATGAGTGTGTTACATTTTTGTTACGAGGGTTTATAAAATTAATCGAGGATTATAATAAAGGAAAAATAAAAAAAAGTCTGCAAAACATTAATCTATTTAATTGATCAAATCGTCTTTAAGAGTATTGAAATACACCTCTGAAGTTAGAGGTTGGTTTACGGTTGGAAACTTCTGTTTCAGAAAATTTATTTGGCTAAATATCTTATCTTTCTCATAATTGTGTTAAATTCAATATAAGTGTCAGAAAAATTCTACATTAACTTTACTGAAGAGACGCCATTTATGTAAAGTCGAATACATTAATTGTGCAAAAAAGTGACAGTGAGTTATACACCGCACGTCTCTCGTAAATCTATATTTTACATAAATTTTTTCCTGAAATTACTGAGTTGTGGTGAATATTTGACTTATTATAAAACAACAAAATAAAAAAAGAACAAGAAAAAATATATAGAAGAAACAGAAAACAATAATGATAACAATACACCATTTTGTGCGCCTAACGCAGCAGCATCCAGTGATTGCATCAACAAAATTTTCCTACAATTAACCAACAAATCACTATAGAATTAAACAACAAAATAATTCTCTAGTAATTAAAATTTTTTTTGTTGTGTAATTCTATAGTGATTTGTTGATTAATTGCAGGAATATTGTGTTGATGCAATCACTAGATGCTGCTGTGTTGGGCGCGCAAAAAGGTGTATTCTTATCATTATTTTTTATGCTGTTTCTTCTATAGATTTTTTTCTTTTATTTCTTTTGTTTTATCTATTTTTTGTATTTGTATTTTGTTAGAAGTTGCTGTATATGCGCCATTCTGTATAATATAAAGAGTTTTAATTAATTTTAATATCTTTTGTTAAATTTTGTTAATTGCAACTGTGACTTATTATAACACGTTTTATTCCTTTTCATGCTGAAAGTTTCGCTTATTTTTTCATGAATATAGAATGTAGTTAGATCTGCACTTCTCTAAAGTAGCACCTTCGAACATCCTAATTTTAATCGTTGTCCCCACAAAAAATATATGTATACAAGAAAGCAGTTTTAGCATTTAAAAATTTAAAACCATACTGATTTTTTAAGTGCATAGTATTTTGTAATATAGGCAATTATTAACTTATATGAAAAAAAATATTTTGGAATTTTTAACGTGTATTGCCTTCTTTATGCTATTTTAGCATAATTGCGCTCAATCGTGTTGGCATTTGTATTGCGCCCGACGGAAAGTTGATAAAAAAATTTTTAATTTACGAAAATTAATTTGCCTTTCAATCTTAACTTTAACATAATGGCTGATATATCTTATCTATTTCTGATCGAATGCGTCATACGATTGTTGGTAATCATAATAAAATAAAAAAGATTTCCAAGTTATTTCTTCTGGTTAGTAGATTTCCTATTACTTAAACATTAGGATAGTAATTAATTTTTTAAAGGAAATAAGGGGAATCAAAAAATGATATGATTATAATCTAACATCTGCTTAATACTCATCTAAATGATAACTTTAATGTTACGTCCAAGGGTTGATCCTTTTTAAAACCCAAATAATCATATAGTTAAAACAGGTATAAAGCTTAACTAGTAGCTTACCTAGGCCTTCAAACAGACCTCCTAATATTCCCATCATAGTCGCTTCGGTTCCTGGGGGGGCATTATCTGAAGCATATCCAGTCATGGAGGAATAAAAAACAGCAAAACTTACTCCATGGAATATTTCAATGGGAAGAACCGTCCACGGATTTTGTAGAATGCTGTAAAGGAACAGACGAACAGTAAATGCTAAGAAAGAGCCGATGATGCAAGTGAAGTATCCAAAAGTCTTGATGAACCACCCAGCAAAGAAGAAGAAAGGCACTTCAGCTATGAGGCACTGAACGGCAACGCAGAGACCCATCAAAGTTCTCGTAGCGCCCAAGTCTTCCAAGTACCAGAATTGGTAGTTCCATATGAGGCCCGTTAGAGCACCAATGACGTAAACACAAGTTGCAAAAGCAACTGTGTGGCAGGAGGAAAATATCTTACCTATATCTTGGCAGATGTTTAAGGAGAAATTTGCTTTGGTAAGTTTGATTTTCCACAGCAAAGCAAGGTCAACGAAAACTAGAGCCACCATCAAGAAGAATCCAGGATCATAGTTCGTATTATCGGATTTTCCAGTGGCGATGTCGTCGCAGAAACCGGCCAGAAGAGTCACACATCCCCAGCTGATGGTGGCCCACATTCTCTGTCTTCCGTACAAATCAGAACGTTCCCCAAGAACCTCGTAACATGCAGCGTCACTGAGGCAAAACACAGTTGCGGATCCTGTACCACCAATTACAACCAGTATTGTAAATACCCAAAACTGGTAAGTCTTGTACACGGAGTCTCCCGACAAGCAAGAACGGATCTTGACGCTTTTCAAAGCAGAAGAACCATTTTTGATGCAGTCACAGGAAAAATTTGAATCGGGTGCGAATTCCAACCATAATGGGCCACTGGATTCAACAGACTCTTTGGCAGTTCCATTCTTAGATTTCCAAATGCTGACTTTCCCTTGAAGGATGTGCGAATTGTTTCTATCGCAAGGCACGAATCTGAGCTTGGCATTCGCGTTTTTCTTGAGAACATCTCTTAAACAACGTCTGTCATATTCGTATGGACGGACTGATATGGACTTCTCATTGTCCTGACACTGAGCATCCACGTGTTTCCACTTGACGCTATCAATCGGTCGCAGAAATCTGATCGAAAAGTATCCAACTGACGTCACACAGACGAGCACGAAGACGATCAGTTTTATATTCCGGAAGAAGTCTGTGATGAAGCCGAAGAGCGGTTTCGAGAAAAACACGCAGAAAGGAAGCACTGTGTAGACAAGACCAAGAGCTGTAGAAGTTATGCCTAGATTCTTCGCTAGCACGGGCATAAATGGCATCACTCCTCCCATGGCTGAAAACAAGGATAATGAGTAAAATGAAAATATTACCATGAAGGATTAGACATGTTCATAAGCAATCACATGCAAAGCCTTATCACCCAAAAGAGTAGCTCACCCAGTAAAGATACATATTTCATAGATCTACCAAATGGTACTAATTTCAGATAAAAAAAATTAGATCAAGTGCTAAATTAGGGAAACAATACAGGCAAATTACCTCACAAAAGAAAGAAACACTTATAAAATTGTTAATTAACTAATTTGGCCATTATTACATGTTGGTCTTACGGAAATTGCTCCTACATAGCAGAAACTATTCTACAGTTGACTCTCGATTAACCGGGACGACCCCCCCCCCCCAAAAAAAAGGAAGCGCAGATTGCGGCCGTTGGAATGTGCGTGAAGACCGCATTTTCTCATCCTATTGTATTGGACTATTCCAGCCGACATTGAGTCCAGCCAGACTCACGTTAGACTGTTCTGAATATGTGGATGAAGAAGCAGTGGAACAATGGATTAGCGAAGATTCGACATTGGAATGTTGCGAAGTTCTAAGTGACGATGATATTGTGTCCCGTGTAACTTGTGGTTCAGAAGAA
>BGPR01000195.1:861127-873961 GCA_013235015.1 Araneus ventricosus
TCTTTTTAATTGTACGGATTTTAAATCTAAATAACATTAAAATTTTTTCTTAATTCTTTTTCTTTTGCATTAATTAAACTATTAATGTCTTATTGCGTAATAATTTTACATTTCTATCATTTTTCCAAACTTTTTTTATCAAAATGTACATAAATTGGATTATCCGGGATATTCGTTTATCCGGGACGAAGCATCAGCCGACCATCCCGGTTAATCGAGAGTCTACTGTATATTAATTAAAAACAAATATACGGATAACGGGCTATATAACAAAAGAAGTTTCATAGAATTGTGAAAATAATTATTTCAGTCGTCACTAAACATAAAAATATTGGAAAAATTACAAAGTAATTTATATTTCTTTTACAAACCAAGTTTTCATCCCCGATGGCTAAATATTTTAGAAACAACTTTTTTCACCATTTTTCTAACGAATTTCTTTTTTAAAAAGTTTAAGCTTATTTTAGACAAAAATAATAAAACAGTAAATAAATAAATAAATTAATTTTTTGCATAATGCAGCAAATAAAAACTTACAATTGTGAAAAATGCACAAAAATCTTATGTTTGATAAAATTCGTTCACCCCCCGATTTATAATCGGACAAAAAAAAAAGAAGATCAAAACTGCTTCCTATTGTGTACCGCACGTTTCAAGGTCAGGCCCGAATAGTTGAACAAGTTTGTAGAGCTATTTATCGGGGGAAAACGAAAACAGTTTCAGTAATAACTAACTGTATTGTGTTGTGGTCAAACACATTCAGCATAAGCAAAAGTATGAAATTAGATTGGTTAGTTTAGCTCAGTTTTAGTTATATTAAGATTAAGGTCCCGTTTTGAAGAAATATGAAGGCTATTTTGGGACGGACCTCGTAATCTTGAAACGCTGTCAGATGACAAGGTCGACACATGAACTGGCACCCTCTCTTCAAACTTCCGCACCACACCAGCGAAAGGACGTTTGACCTACTACATAGCAACAGGCCCACATACAGGGTGGAACTTCAGTGGAATCGGGTTTCGAACCTGAAATCCTTCGGTCTCGAAGCCCAGACCTTAACACTAGGTAGCCGGGGCACTAGGGTGGGTACAAATTAATTGCCCGATTACAAAATTTAAGTATAAAATAACCGTTGGAGATAGTAATGTGAAATTTGTATCGTTGCAAAAAGCCCTGTTTTTAATGTTTTTTTCATCATCGTGATGGTACAACTATTGACAAATAACTGTAAGTAAGTACCACAACTATATTAAAAGTGGATTAAAAGTTAATTTTGATCGAAATGGCATTAGTAACCACTAGGATTGCCACCGCCCCACCTGAAAGTGTATGGTGAAAAGGCATCGGTTAAAAGTACGATGCGTTTTGTGGTTTCATGAATCCAAATCGGCCATTTCTATTCAACGGGAGATTTTGTTATGAGCGTAATTCTCCAGATGTCAAGGCCAAAAAGCAATGGTATGAAATGTTAAAAAGAAACTGGTAGCCGCCAGAAATGTAAATAAGCAAAGTTTCTTTATCTGGTTATCGGATAATCTGCATATGTTTACCAAGGAATTCCGAAACCCTCCGCGCTTTTGCGCATGCGCCGGTCGCAGTTATTTTCAGCAAAATAAAATAAGGAAAAGTGAAGAATGGAAGGGGAGATGTTTACATTTTACTTAGTGTGATCCAACAAAGAACTCCGGAAATGCGCTCATATGACTCATTGCCCGACACCCCTTTCCGGTGTAAAGTCGTCCAAAAGTGATAGTCTCGGAATCCGTTGCTACCTATTGTTTTATTGGCAGACAGAGAGAAAGCTTTGACATTCTTCGTGCAAAAAAGGGCGCAAGTTGAAATTGAGGGTATTACGGAAAATATGGTATTAAAAATTTCAAATATAATGTCTAAGTAAAGCTACTTTTGCGGAATAAATTTTTGTGACCATGGAAAGATTTTGGGTTCACTATTATTACATTTATTTATTCATTGGAAGCAATGATTTTTAAAATCTTGCTATAAAATATTTCAAAATATTGATATCTAATTAGAAAAATGAATGATTCCATAAAAGTATGAATTAATCACCCTTCGTTTAGTTGGCAGAGGTTTAATTATATTCGTAATTCCTATCTTGTCAATGGATCAAAAGATCTGGCGACATTATTGATGATATTTATTTGTCCATTATATCGTCAGACACTTCTTTATCGATAGCGTCGGTAATGAAGCGTTTATCGACACATTTTCCCTAACAAAACTGTTAACAGTATTTCTCTGAGCAATAAAACTATAGATACAATTTAAGATGACTTTCGAGTGAAAAATTTCTAATATTCCATCCAGTCATGAATTAACACTGAAATCCCATCAATGACGAATAATGCCAATGAGCGCTTAGATTCGAAGGTCCTTCATCTTTTGTTTGCTGGCTAGAAAGCAAATCATAATCAAGCTAAATCTACTAAATATAAGAATTATTATCTATTGGGACAAGCTCTTTACAGAAAAATACGAAGGAATACAGATAATCATTGCAACATTAGTGTCTGCAAGAGAGATAATAAATATAGGGTAGAGAGAAGAAAGGAACAAATTATTCAGGGGAGAGTGGGTTAAAACCGGATACCCTTGATTCTGACGCTATTATTTTTCCTATCTAGACAACAAATACTGAATTACACTCTACTGGCCAAGAAAAAGGTACAGTCACAAAACCGTGTTGTAGCTGTTGAATTCACTACGTCTGTGAAGGTTTATTAGTTTTAAGGCGTCAGCTCTTTAATGTTCGTTTGATTTTAAACTATCCTTACTTAAAAAACATTACAGTTATAAAAACTATTTATTCCAGCCTATTACGTTTACTAAGGATTTATACCCTATCAAGCAATAAGGATTTACTCCAATATTTACGCGGTTCTATTTCAATTTTTATAATCTCTCCACTAGGGGTAAAACCGGATACTCCAAGTAGAGTACCCATAAGACTGGGACAGTCAGTATTGATGATTCCTCCGATAAAGACGATAAAAACACATCAGACGCTGATTCTTTATATTTTAATGATGTATTTTCTAATTTAAATAAAGAATAAGGGTTAATAAAATGCAAAAACTGTCTTAGTTGTGTCCACGGAATCTGCAGTGGCGTGAAGGTAGAGGACAACTGCTTTACGTGTGAATTTTGTAACTAATAGTCTTAAATTGTCATATAAAATAAAAATGATTGCAACTTTTCCTCTAAAAATTGAGTTTTTCTAGTTTATCATAACGTTAACATGTGTGGATTGACTTTTTTATATATAAAAAACTAATTACTCTGTGGCTTTTCCCGAAAGATATAATGCACCCCGATGAACAAGGGATATTTCAATAAAATTTGACAAGTTCTATGTCGAATATTTTAGCTGCAAAAGGAATTTGAACCTTAGGTACCCGGTTTTACCCCACTTTCCCCTACTTTGGTAAAATTTGGCAGTACGCAATTCTCATTAGAATCGAGTCAGTCAGAAGAAGAAAGGGAGGAAGAGCCTGGAAGCGACGGAGACAACAACAATCTGCTACGTATTGCATCCGAAGGGGGACAAATGAAAATATAGACAGACAGTTAACTCTTTGATGGATTTAGTACAAAATTAAATGTATATATACGATTATAGTGATAGAACTAAATGCCAGTTTCATCGACCTAGGGAGAGTTATTGTGTCAAAGGGGCGGGCCAACGGAATAACTCCCCGCAGACGGGTTTCGTCCAAAATTTGATAGAAATCTACAATTTTGATGTAAAGGCCATGTATCCTAACTTTCATCCTTCTAGTCAGTGGCATTTTTGTGTTATCGTGTTGACTGGCAGACAAAAACACAGACAGACAGACATAATTCCAGAAATGTTTTTTTTTTCGAGCTCAGGGATAGCGGAGGCTTAGATATTTATTAAAATCTCGAAGTCGGATTTTTTTTCCCGATTACAATACTTTCTTTTTCTATACTACGTACACGCGAAAGTAAAAAGAAGAGAAGAAAAGAAAGGTAATACAAACAATAATAATGATAATAAAAGAGATCACAACTAAGCGGAAGCACTTACCTCCGAAAAAGAAAAAGTAATGGGCTTTGATGGGGAAGAGCCGCATGTTGACGTGACACATCCGTCCCTTGGACATTTTCACTTCTTTGAAAAGAAAATCAGCTTTAACAATCACGAACGAGAATTACATTTAATGCACTTGGAAAGGAAAGAAAAGCTAAAAATCAGCTTATATACATCTGAGAATCCGAAAAAAAAATTTTAGCGGTTAGTTCTGTTGATGCCGTTTCACGTCCGTCAGGAAAATACAGTTTTTACCACAACATCTCTTGGTCATTCCTCAGTAAAGTACGAATGGTCACCTGAGGAATTCCTGCAGTGCCAGTATGCTATCTTTGAATCGATTGCGTTTTTCGTTATCACATGATCTCCACTGCGAATACTCACGTGGTACTTGGTATCCGGCCTGCACTCATGAGGTCTGAAAGCGGTCGGAAGTTGGAAATTTCTGATAAGCACATTTTTAATAAAGGGTAATCTAATCTCGGTGGATTATCCGTGGCCAGTGACTCCAAAGTAGTTCTTATCGGTATTTGCTGTGGATCTATTACACACGAATTAACGGACTGTTGAAAGTTCTCGGACAATATTTGACAGATAGCTCAGCCTTCTACTGGTTTTGTTTCCGATTCCCACAGTTTTCGTTAATCCTTTCTAAGGCAGAAGAAGTATGCTTACCACCCAATTCAAAAATTTTAAAATTGATAAACTGGAAAGATATCTTACCGTCTCTCACACGTATAAACACTTGGTTGGCATAAGATCTTGCCAACCTTTCCGATAAAAAAAAAACCTATATGTTCATTGGCGGTGTTTGGGCGTTGGCTGCAAAAGATTTATAGATACCTAAAAGTATCCCGTTGTATAGGGGATAGACAATAAAATATAAAAAATTAGTTACAAACTTAGGTAGCTTTCCCATACACTTTTTTTCATAATTTCTAGTCTTAGATAGCTAAAATGAAATAAAAATTTAATTTTTCGCAAAAAAGGGTGAGGGCTGACGATCGCTCCCCCTCCCCGAGTTGCTGCCACTGTAGATGTTTCAATTTCTTAATTCAAATCACAGAGCAGTGCCTTGACTTGTTAATTAATTATTAATTAATCAAAGTAAAGAACATGTCAAATCAATTTCATTAATTAATCAAAATAAATAACATCTCAAATCAATTTCATTAATTAATCAAAGTAAATAACATATCAAATAAATTTCATTAATTAATCAAAGTAAATAACATGTCAACTTAGTTTCATTAATTAATCAAAGTAAATAACATGTCAAATCAATTTATTTAATTAACAAAATTAATTTCTTTTCTTAATTCAATCTCAATCTCGAGAAAAAGTTTAACATACCAATACAAGAAGAAAAAAAATGGCGCTTCAACGATTAAATAAAGTGTTTTACTGAGCGACTTTAATACTAAAGATGCAATGAATGATAATGGTAATGATACTTTGCTCCAGAAATTATTTTCGTATACGATCAATTTTAAACAAATATAAAGATCGAATTCGAAATCAAAAATTATACCTAATAATTTATTGATGATTTTCCAATTCTTCAGATTTGATATGAAAGCTTTTTCAGTTATTCTCTAAACCAGCGGGAGTGGATTATCGGGAAAATTAGAATGGCTTTAAAATAAAAATATTGTTACGAGGAATTTTAAAATGTGTTCAAGGAATACATTAAAATAATGAGTTCCTTGCAATACAGGGAGAATAGTGGAAGTTAAACTTTGATACTTACATTATAATCGTATTATTCAGGAAACCATCTTCAAATCCAAGTTACATTCGAATTCTGCAAAAGCAAAAGTATAGCACATAACGTAAGACAGCTTTTGTTTCGTGCAGCATACCGGTTTCGATGAATGGATTATGTTACATAAAAATATACCCAATTTAATTCACGATGACTGGACTCGGACAGGAATATTAAGAACAATAATTATTTTTAAGTGCGTCTTTTACAGTAACGGCCTTCAACCATTCTCAGCAGTTTTAACGTTCCTTTACCTTTTCTAAAATCAAACCAATTCTGAAAAGTCGATTGTTTTCCCTCCGGAGTATTTAGAATGTCATCACGTTTGGATCTGTCATGTGATCAAGGGTGCCGGGAGTTTATCTGTTTTTCGAAAAAAGAAAAAAAGGACACGTTTTCACCAAGGCCTCGTGCATAAGTCACCACGTGCTGACACTTCCTCTGCTAGTTATAGACGTAGATGTGCTAAGAACAGCTATGTTCTAGCTGACGATATTCATTTATTAATTACATCTTTCTGTCATCCTTACGTTTTTCTGTCAGATTTGTAACAAAATTGCCGCACTTTATGGGATTAATGGCAGCTCCGTGTTCCTGCTCTCTCTAAATGCACAAAATATTTTTGGTAATTTATTGTATTCATAAATATTCCAAATAGCTCTGGTGGGAAAGTTTGCGTTGCGTTAAGTTGCAAGTTCGATTTATATAAAGCATACTGTTCAGCAACGGATTCAGAGACTACCGGACACCGGAAAGGGGTGTCAGGCAATGAGTCACATGAGTGTATTTCCGAAGTTCTTTGTCAGATCACGCTCAGTAAAATGTAAACATCACTCTTCCATTCCTCACTTTTCCCCTATTTTGATGAAAATAACTCCGCCCGGCGCATTTTCAAAAGCGCGGAAGGTTTCCGAATCCGTTACTAAACAATATACGTATACAATTAAAACACTGAAGTTAATAAATAATGTGGTTTAGAATAGATTCCTTGTTTGTTCAATTTTATTCTCTCGGAGTATATTTCTTGGTTTTTTACTTTTTTTGAATAATTTTTGACATCCTTTGTTTTTATATGCAGCGGCATAATGCGCGCTACTTAAACAATGTTGAAATTTTGTAGCGTATGTTTACATTTATTTTTAATTTTTTTTAATTCCTAATTTAATTTTATTTGATTATCTTTATACTTTATTTTGCGCAGCATGTTAAACGCATTTTTTTCAAACGTGGCCCTGTTTTGTAGTAAGTTTTTACAGTGTCGAAAATCCAGTTTAAGAAAAGTATTACTTTTTTATAGCTGAATTCCATCTCTAATTTAATAAAGATCTACGATTTGGTAAAATCTCATCCATCTAAATATCTATGTTTCTGAGTCATCATGTACAAAAAACATATCGAGATTTTTTTTTTCAAATTAACAGCGTAAATCTTGAAATTGCAAACTCTCCGAAATTCCGAGATAGATTGCTATACTTTCTTTATGCATGCTCTTGAGAGTTATACGTAGAGAAAAATTTTTAAAAAATCGAAATTTTGTTTTAAAGATTTTCTTTATTAATTTTTTTTACCGATATTTGATAGAAACGATAATCGAAGAAATATTTTGGTGACAAATAAGATATTTGACAGGATCTTCACCCATTCCCATTCGAAAGCTTAAGGGCTGTTTAAACAACGCCTAATCGGTGGAATGCAATGCTCGGTGTCTCAGTCTCTGGGTATGACTCACGTTTATGCATATCTGTTTAATTTTGGATTATCAGCTTTATTAGCAAATGTGAACTTTTGACTTTATCCAAATTCAACAGATTGAATAAAATCTTATCAATCAAGTTATATTAAGATTAATTTTATTACTAATAGACATATTAGCATTTCAGATTAAATTTCCTTTCGTATCAATAAGAATTATTTACATTCATTTACTATTTTCTGCGATTTGCCACTGTCACGTGCAATTTCATAGTCATTACTTTTTTTTGGCATTCCACATTTACCTTAATTTTCAATAAAAAAATGTGTTAGTTCTTCAAATAGCAAAATTCTGTTGAAATGGCACAAAGAACAAACGAATCGTGTCTGCCTAGTATTCACTAAATTCATCCTTTAGTCAAATTTTTTTACTCGGATCTTGATTCAAATTGATTTAATTTTATTTAAAAGAAAACCATTTAAGAAAGGATTTTAATCGGATCAAATTATTTTAGCAATTGATAGGTTATTCATTTCTGTTGTTGTTGCGACTATCTCCACTTGGACTTGCGTAACTAACCGAGTAACTAGTCAGTCAAGGACACATGATGAAAGAGAAATGTGACATCTTCTATTGGTGAAAGCGACCTTGGAATGGCTAGGTACTATCTTAGGTACAAGTCTGACTTTAGCTCACGTATATGGGGATAGGTTGACATCCTGGATGACTTTCATTCATCCTGGATGTCCACATTTGTGTTTCACTTTAAGGAAAACTTCAGCTGTGTAGGATCATAACAAACAAACGCTTCTAAAGTGGTCATCTGTCACACACAAGACCACAGCCAGAGGATAGAGCACACGATTGAATTTTCTCAGGTATAGGCGCCTTAACCCACTTGGCCATTTGAGGACTTATCCACTTCTTGACAACATTACTTGAAAAGGGAGAAGTACAGTCCTGTTTTTTAACGTCTTAACCCTTTCGCGTTCATTGGTTTCGTAGTGAAACCAGACGTTGAACATTTTTTTTACTGCGCATAGGCGAAACGTAGCTTAATTTTTCTTTCATAACTTAAGATCCAGATATATAGGCAAACTTATATAAAAATTCCAGTTCAATACCGTTAGTATTCACAGAAATATCGGCATTGAAAGAGCTAAATCGCTTTTGATCTCTAAGAGAAACGAAATGACGAGGGTTCTTGCACAAATTGATATTTTTTAAAATTGAATTTTCGAAAGTAATATTGAATTTGATGAAGGTTGAATATCCTGAATACTCACGTATACTTATAAATTAAGCATATAATTTAAATTGCATTTCGATGATAATTTATTCGGAGGAAAAATGCCCGTTACTGTTCATTAGTTTCACTGTGAAACCGCAAATTTCTTGAAAATAAAAAATGCTAAATTTTTTTCTTTTGCATATTTATGATCAACTACATGTCTAATACTCATTTTTGAAATAAATTTAGTAATTTTCAAAACAAAACATGTAGTGAACTTGTTAAAATGGGCTGATGGGTTAATATATAGGTTAAAATATTTGAATTTTAGTTCAGCAGTCTAGAAACCGTATTTACAGCACCATTATTAATGATTGATTTTTATATTCAATTATAAAATGATCAATTTGTGCTAAAAATTGAATACCAAATAAAAAATGCAATTTTACACACACATAGGTGTTTACCTACCTTTTCTAGGCTACCTATATGAAATTAGGCCTATAGTGGAAGAATTGCTGAAATAAAGTACATTGCATTTGCTACAAAAATAGAGAGATAAAAGAAAATAAATTTTTCGAATTAAATATATTTATTTACACATTTAAACTTATATCTGCCAACTGTAAATTAATAATATTCTAGAAAATTGAAATACAAAAAATTCTCGTATACGCAGAGAAACTCGTGATCCACACGACATACAGATTACACCGGAAACAAATTATACATTAGTATAAAAACAAGTAAAAATTATTTAAAATGCTGCAAACTTTTAAATCTATAAGATAAACAAAAGTTAGAGAACTCTCGGTTGCAACTTTTAATTACGTAGCATTACTGAGCAAGATTTTGTTAATAGAAAAAGATATTTTACTGCTGCCGTGATGAATCAGTTTTCTTGGCGTGACAAGAAGCAAAAAATTCGAAAGGGTTGGTGAAGTAGCAGATTTCCTATGCATAACAGTTCATGCACTGGATAACTTCATTTCAAGACTATTTTAGACTCGCTGGTCGCCGTAATGTTACCTCATTCTTTACACTCTATTGTAGTGGCACTCCGTCGTTCTGATGAGGCCCATGACAAAGAATTCGCTGTTTCCACAATAAATCAGCAGCCTCTCACTCTTCAGAGAAAGTCTTTAGATGTTGTTTCCGCTTACCATCTTTGTTGAATTCATCACATCATTTCACATTATATCTTATTGCCCGTCTGCACACCTGAGAGGATGAGAACCGAAAAGGCCTAAGGCCCTCTCAGATGCACAAATCTTTTTCACGTTCAGACAAGCCAATCAAGTTACACAAAGGAATATCTCCCAGCCAGGTGACGCTCGACAGTTCACACACAAAAACTTCCGCAATTCAAAATGGCGAGCAAATAGTGCCGTTAAATAAAAGTAATTTATAATTTAATAAACATTGAAACATTAAAGGAAATTACATAAAAAGTTAAATCAATTAATAATTAAGTTGATTACTAGAAAAATAAATATGATAAATTCAGATATTTAATAAAACTGTAAAAAATTCCGTTGATAATTTAAAAGATGCCAAAGTTGCCACAAGATAAGAAAGAAACTTAGGTGGCGAAAATTTAAATTATTTAAAAGTACTGGTAAAGACGAAAAATAATGTAGTTGCAATTTTGCAATCTAACAGAACTTGAAAGGGTTAAAATGAGATTTCAACCACCTGCAATCTACAGATAATGCAGAGTTTGGTTTGCTTATGTTTTATTGGCTCCCCGATAGAACTGGGCACCACTAAGTGTGGATGAGTTGCTCAGGTTTGTATATGAAGGAACTCGCCCGCCTCGGGGTACATGAATTGGTGGGGGCGGCAGCCCTCCTCCAGTGATAGTACGTACCTCCTACGGGAGGGGTTGGGCCGTGCGGCTGTGCTGGCCATTAGGACCCGACCTCAGTACTCGTCGCTATCGCACGACTGTCACTCAGTGAAAACCCGTGTGCTTTGGCAGATCGGGGGCTGTATTTACGGTTATGTTTTATTGGCACGAACGACATTTTTGACCATACTGAGCCAAACGGGGGCATACGACACTTAAACCTCGAAGAAATGGGGGGGACTGTCAAATTCGATACATTATATCTATAAACACTGCAATTCACAAACTCGCCTTTTTTCCAGAAAAATATCTGTTCTTTCTCTTATAGTACACACATTTTCAAACCTTTATATTTTATATGCATTTATTTGAGAGAATAATAAATATGGGTATAATTTTCGGAGAAAAATGAGACAGTCACCTTGCGCGCATGATTACGGATAAAATATTCATCTAAACACAATATTTTGGGTATCTAAGCAATCCAAACAGTCTGTTTAATAAACTGAACCACAATTTATTAACATTTAAATTTAATTTCTATTTTATATGCCATTTTAAAATAAATGTAAAAAATAGTTAAAATTTCAACTTTTCTTACCTCCCCGCCCCCACCCCCCAAAAAAAATTCTTTGGGGAAAATATGTACAAAAATTGTGGTTCAATTTGTAGAACATAGCACAATACATATTCAGTAAAAGTTATATGTAAAAATATTCAATAGTTCTTGAAATATTGTGCGCGCAATATAAAAAAACACATTTTAATATTTAGCGCTTTAAAGATATGGCCATTTTCGATGTTTACATTGAACAGCTGATACAGTTTCCGTCATAACTTCCATAATTATAGGAATTTTTCAACGCGGAATGTTTTAAATTGTTCAGAAAAGACTAGGAAATAGTATATATATTTTTTTATAGAAAGAAAATATTCGAGTTTGACAGTCGTGTGCCCCCTAAAGTTGAATTTGCATTTGCAATTACAATTATCCCAGTGTTTGAAGCACTTAAAATAAGTGATAAAAAGATCAAGCAGTAACAGTGTGATTAGTGTGCAGAGTGAATGCAGAGAAATGTCATCCTTGTTCTGCACTTTAGTTATTTTTCATGCACTGATAGATTCTCTCTGCAGAAAGCTGAATCCGTTCGTACAGATAGAAGAGAAAAGAAACTTGTAATAACAAATTTTATTGAATCTGTGAATTGTATTTCAATTGAGTTTGAGGTGGAGTTTTTGAAAGTTGATTTCCTGCAAAAACAATGCGAATAAAATTTTTTGTCAGCAAACGGCATTTGTTTTTTGTAGCCAAAAAATATTTATCTGTAGTCGGAAGTTCTGTGGCGTCCGAAAGGTTAGAATCTACGTTGAATGATGTTATTTACGATGAAAGGTGTCGACTCACGGATCAACACATTGAAACAGTCTTTATGAGCATATTAGATGATAAATATTGGCCAATGAATTAATTTCTTGTGAAAACAATGTTAATAAAAAAATTTGTCTATAATACTTACTTATTGCAATAATTACTCATTTTATTGTATATTGTATTAATTACTTATTTATAATCATTACTTATTACATTAATTAATTATTGTACTAATACTTACTTAATGTATATTATTATTAATAAAAAATTCTGTCCAGAAACTTTGTTTTTTAAAAACAAATACCGAAAACCATTTTTTTCAAAAACCGATTATTTTACCGGTTAGCGGTTTTAACTGCCAGGTTAAACCGGAGGTGAAAAAACCGGTTGTTTTTGAATTACGGCCATCATCTCTAGCACCTACACTGGAATCGTGCTGATCGAATAGCATCCAAAAGCGAAGGGTATAAGCAGCGAAAGACCCGATGAGGCAATTGAAAGATGATAGATGCCTGACAACAACACAGTTCAAATAATATTCGAACTGCAATTGGATGACAAAGGCGACATTTGCATCGACAACTCATTCCACGAATTTCAATGCCGCACCAGCGTTAGGACGTTTAATTTGTACAAGATCACACATGCACGACTGGCGTTATATGGCATCGGTTGTTGAAACAATCGTCATTCGAAACTAAGACCTCGTTATCAGGCCGCTACAATCCTCGAAATAAAAGTGACAAAAGTCTACATTAAGAACATGCTTGATCCAAAATGTTCTCTTGTACAAGATAGCATGCACGACTGACGTTCTATGTCATCGGTTGTCAAACCAATCGCCAATCGAAA